>PVLD010031148.1:0-16034 GCA_004027595.1 Dinomys branickii | reverse complement strand
CCCTGTGATAATAACTGTACTCCTGGGTTTATCTATATCCTTGGACTCTCACCTTGGGAAGAGATATAGCTGCCTCAGACTATACTATAACATATAGGGGTGTATACAAACTGCCATGGTTGGAGGTGGGAAAGCACATATGCTCACAGCGGACCGCCCGGCTCCACCCTGTCGTCGTGCTATGGGTGGGGGCGGGTCCCGACCTTGTGGCTCCAGCATTACCGTTCCCCACCCCTTGCAGCTGGGCAATGGGTCTCCGAAGCTGAAGCTACGAATGCCGAAACGAGGGCGTGGGTCCATTTGGTTTTGATTTATAATTTGGAAATAAAATTCTCTGAAATTTCATACTTATTTATTTATTTTTCTTAATTGATAAATTATGTATAGGTATAAACCAAGAATTTCTATTTTATATTCTTTTGAGGTGGAAGGTGAGTTTCATTCAAGTATTGTTTCATACAGTAAAATAAAAATATGACTTTTAACAAAGGCCTGCAGTCCTGTCACCACCACCAAGATCTAGAACAGTCTTATCATCATACAAAAACAAATCTACTCCTTTAGTTTTCAAAAGCAGTGTATTAGATATTCTTCGGGACCTATGGTTTGCATCATTAAATGTACAAGAATGTTAAAGATTGATGTTATTCATTCTTCTAGGAAAATACTCTGAAGGGGACTAGCTGGGTTAAATAGGACTTCTAATCCTAGTTTTGTAAGGAATCTCCAGACTGATTTCCACAGTGGTTTCACCAGTCGACACTCCCACCAGCAGTGGAGAAGTGTTCCTTTTTCCCCACAGTCTCTCCAGCATTTGTCATTAGTTTATTTCTCAATGGTAGCCATTCTTTGTGGGCTGAGATGAAATCTCAGTATTGTTTTAATTTGCATTTCTCAAATGACTAATGATGTTGAACATTTTTTCATATATTTATTTGCCATTAATATTTCTTCATCTGAGAAATGTGTATTCATCCAGAGACACATTTTTGGATTGGGTCTTTGAATTTTTGGGGCTTGATTTTTTTTTAATTCTTTATGTGTTCTAGATAGGACTCCTTTGTCTGAGGGGAAGTTGGGTAAAATCTGTTCCCAATTCATGGATTTTTTCTTCACTCTGTTGGTGATTTCTTTTGATGTGCAGAAACTTTTCAATAAGATGAGATTTCAGTTGCTGATTCTTTGAAGTATTTTTTGTAAAGTTTGGAATTTGTTCATGAACTCTCTGCCTACCCCTATGACTTTGAGATTTTTACCTACTTTCTCTTCCAGTAATTTAGTGTTTCTGTTTTAATATTTAGATCTTTGCTCCATTTTGACTTTAGTGTATGGTGATAGACATAGGTCTAGTTTTAGTCTTTGGTGTGTGGAAAGCCAGTTTTCCTGAACCATTTATTAAAGAAGCTTTTTCCAATGAATATGTTTGGCCCTTTTGTTAAAGATAAGGTGGCTGAGTGTGTTTGTAGCTGTGTCTGAATCTACAAACCTGTTCCATTCATCCTCAGGTCTGCTTTTGCCGGTACCATGATGATTTTATCCCCGCAGCTTTGTAGTATAACTTCAACTCAGGGATTGTGCTCTCATTTCACATGTACCACAGAGGTCAGCAGGGCAAGAAAAGGACTTCCTCTCACAGAAGAGGAAGCAGACACCTCTGCTGGCAATTATTCTAAACATTAAAAAGGACATGGGAAAATAAAGGCCTGTTTTTCTCTTTAAAAAATACTTTCTGTGTACAAAATGGGAACTGGAGACTGGAGGTCAGTGGTACAGTTCTCTCCAGACATGTCACTTGAGATCAGTCTTTTGGGCCAGAGATATAGTCCAGTGGTGCAAGTGCTTACCTGGCAAGAGTAAGGTCATGAGTTCAATTCCTAGTAAAAAGAAAAGAAAAGACTGATCAGTCTTCAAGCCATGGCAAAATGTTGAGTGCCCTCCCACAGCTGGCAAGATTTGTTTCTGACAGTGGGTGAACATGGATGGCAAGAGCATGAAATGTCTTGAAGCCTCTCTTCCCTTTGTTGCTTGCCCAGGATTGTTTTAGCTCTTCTAGCTCTCTGTTTGTTCCAGATGAATTTTAGGAATATTTTCTCTATCATCTCTATTATCATACCACAGCATATGTGCACCCATGTTTATAGCAGCAGAATATTCATAGCTAAGTCTTGAAACAACCCAAATGCCCATCAAGAGAGGAATGGATAAAAAAGATGTGGTATTTTTATACAATGGAGTATTACTCAGCTATAAACAAAGATAAACTCAAGGCTTTTATAGGTTAATGGGTGTAACTAGAGACCATACTCACAACTAAAATAAATCAGACACATGTGTAAACATCATATTGTCTCCCTAATGTAAGAACCTCAAACAATAAATAAAACCCAAAAGATACAGTAGATATTGTGAAAGGGAAAGGAATTGCTCAAAGGAAAGAACAACTGAGATGAGGGAAAGAAGAAAAAGAAAGAAGGAAGGACATGTATGTATGTGTATATATACACACACACACACACACACACATACATACATACATATATGTGGGATAACTGTACTGCTAACATCTGGTGGTTTATTGAAAGGAACAATTAATGCTTAAATTTTTTATTTTGACCAATTTTGTATGCATATATCTGGTCTTCTGAGCAACTGATATGAAGACAACAATATGCAATACAACAACCATTTTTTAATCCCTACTATCTTGTCTAGTGAAACCCTGTATCATTGTTAATGTTTTAAAATTATTTTTTATTCTCTTTAATGGTTTGATCAATCTTGCATTCTTACATCTGGTAATCTGAGCAACTTCATTAAAGATAAAAATATGTAATATAACAACCACTGTTAAATCCTATTATTTAGTTTTGAAACCCTGTATAACATTTTTAATGCTTTTGCTTTGTTTTGTTTTGGTCTGTGATGTTGGTATTTTGGTATTGTTCTTTTTTCCTATTCTCTTTGAAAGAAAAAAAAAAGACTGATGTTATTGAATCTTTGCTGCGAATTTTATTCACAGTTAATCTTTTTGTTAGCCCTGAGAAGACAGCAAACTTGTGGGTTCACTCAGAAGAGCCACTTAGGTGTATGCTATTATCTGTTCAGGGCATTTGTGACAACTGGGCTCAGTTTTCAACAGAAAGGAGGCCACGGTTCTGAAATTGCTACCATAGATTTATTGCTTTGGTCCTGTAGGGCAATTGTCTTTACCCCAGTGTTGGTGAATGTCAATTTCAGAGAACAGGATCTTTACTAAGAAAATACCACATTTTTATTTAAAGTAGAATCCAGTCCAGGAAGGGTACTCTGGCCTGGCACTCTGTGAGGTGCTCTAGAGGCACAATACAAGGATATTATAAGTGGTATTTTACACTCCTGTAGTTTGCAGGTAAGCCAAGAATGCAGAGGTAATATGCAAGAGAGGAAACAGATATGAAACTTACTGGTGATGATGCCCTGTGAAGGAAGTGCTCAATTATAGCTGAAGAGTCAGCACATACCTCCTTTCATGCAGTTGGAAACTTGCTCTGAACTGGGAATGAAAAATTGTTCTTGATGACATCTTATTTAATCTTGGTATCTGTGAAGGCTTCTCTTCAGCAGCATGGGACAAAAACTTTTCAGATATTCTTTAGACAGAAAAGGGGCTCTCCCCAAATATGAGAGCTCTAGAGCCTTGAAGTTGTCATTAGGCCCTTGTTTCCCCTGATTCTGGCCTTAAGGGAAGGTATTCATCCTCTTGTTCTCAAGATATGGGATACTTCTGATTCATCTGTTAAAAAAATTGTGCACACGTGTTCAGAGCAGCATTATTTGTCATAACAAATGTACACTAACTGATGAATGGGGAAGTAACATATAGTTTATCCACACAAAGAAATATTGTTCAGTCATAACAGGAAATGATGTCCTACCACGTGATATAACATAGATGAGTCTTAGAAATATGCTATGAGAAAGAAACTAGACACAAAAGCCATATGCTGTATAATTCGATTTATATGACAAGTTCAAAATACAGACAAGAGGGAGATGAGTCACCTTTCAAAGTAATCATGGTGGGGTAGTTGGAGGAATATGGAGTGACTGTTAATAGGGACAGGGTTCTTCTAGGGGTCACAGAAATATTCTGAAATTGATTTCTGCAATGATTGCACAAACCATGAGCCTACTAAAAGTTGCTGGCTCTTATGGCTTATGAAGAACAGATGTATGGTATGTGAACCACAGATTAATAAATCTGCTACAAAAACACGTGGTCATATACATAAATTTGTACTATGTCTATAAATAACAAAGTTCATTTTCATGATATAAATAAACAGAAAATGCCATCATATTTTAAAAGATATTTCATTCATCTCAGTATTTGATTCATCTCAGTATGTCACTCTCCAAGCAAGAACAGGAGGATAAAAAGGAAAAAGACCTCTCAGCAAAGACTGATCATTTAAAAGTTTTCTGAGAAGCTCCACCCAGAATCTTTTACTTGCTTCCCATTGTCCAGAAGGAAGCCATGTGGAAACACCTAGCTGCAAGGGAGTCTAGAGAAATGACAATTTACTGTATGATACATCCTCATTACACTTCTTTCTAAAGGAAAGAGAGAAGAGAGATTTGAAAAGCTCCTAGTACCATCTTCCCTATCTCTAGAAACAGAAAACAAACACCTCCATAGTCAAGAGTGCTAAGGAAACATGATGATTAGATGTAACGTACTCTGAATCCTAGAATAAAGAACAAAAACATTATGAGGTAAAAATTATGAAATTCTTAACAAAGTAAGGATTTTAGTTAATAATTATATGTATGTGTATGCATAGATGTGTAACACATGTAATACTACCATGCCATTTAATGATGATCAGTACTGGTTCACTGTAAAACTTTGTAGATGTTAGTAAAAAAGAGTACTGACTATAGGAATATAAGAGAGTTCTCTGCTATGGTATTCTCTTTTTTTTTTTTTTTTTTTTTTTTTTTTTGCGGTACTGGGGATCGAACTCAGGACCCTGCGCTTGCTAGGCAAGCGCTTATTCCACTGAGCTATATCCCCAGCCCAGCTATGGTATTCTCTGCACATGAAAAGCTATTCTAAAATAAGATTTGCTTTGAAATGTCAGAGAAAATATTGTGGTATCACTTTTAATTGCTTTCTTCTTACTGTTGCAAAAACAGAAACTGGAAATTGAGAGCTTATCAAAGTCAAATTATTGCTCAGAACAGAATTCTGATTTGAGTCCAGTCTCATTATAGTGTATTACAAATGTGCATGGTTTTCCTGGAAAGAATCTCCCTTAAGAACTAGGGCAAATTCTAGGCATTCCTAGGGTCCCTAGGAGATGAGTTCATTTCTCTTCTGTGTGCCCAAATGTTAGCAAAGGGCACACACTGAACCACAGGAGCACAGACTAGGTAAGCCTGGGAAATCCCAGCCAGAGTAATTTATAAAAGAAATAAATGTTTACAACAGCAAGGCTCAGATCATTTAGAGCACACCACCTGCTCTTAGCTGTTTGCTGAGACTGTAAACTCCATGAGGACTATGAAACTGTGACTTACATTCCTGATAATAATCCCAACACTTATTACATATTAAAGTCACCTGAATGTGTTTATTGAGTGAATGCATCCATCCTAACCATTAGGATCAGTAAATCAAATACTGAAATGGGAGTGGGTATAAACCTAGACTAAAATCCAGTTTTCACTTTTTGAGATTTTACATGCTGAGATCTCCTCAGCCTTCTTTTTCTCTCATGCACTCTGCTGCCACATTACAAATCAAATCCATTATTACTTTTCAGAAAATAATGCCTTTCTATTCTTTTTTTTTTTTTTTTTCTGTAAAAAGACAGGACACCAATTTTATTCCGTGCCTCAGATCAAGAGTGTTACTTTAGGGGACATGGTCTGTCTGAAATGGTGACCTTCTTAAGGTCATTCCTCTAAAAAGGAGAAAATTTTCCATGTTATCCATCAACAATCCTTTTCTGATGACCATTCTGGGTCAGGCTCCATGCTGGCCATGAGATATACAATGGTGAAAGGAACGTATTTTCTCCCTCAGCAGCAGGCAGCTTTTGTAGGGAAGACAGAGCATCCATAGGTGACGCACAAATGATGACATTAGTGCGTCTGCAGCCAGTCCCATGGAGGGAAGGTCTTACGGCGGCTCTGAGAGCTTACACAGGGTGGCAGTGGAAAGGGAACTAGGGTAAGGGGTTGCACATTTAAAAAGCACACTAAATAAAAACTTGGAATTGCATTGGAAAGTTAGAAGTAAACAAATTGCTGAAGATGTTTAAAAATAACATTGAATAGTATTTTTTTCACACTGCAGGTCTAGAGACTGAACTTCCAACTCTATGTCTTAAGATGACAGAGCCTGCAGCTGGCTTCTGCAGACAGCCACATTCCCAAGGGGCAGAAGAGGGAACCCACGGATGATCAAAGTCTTCCCCGTAATTCACTCAAACCAGTACAGCTTGCTGTCCTAGGATAGGATGACTGAAGTCATGGAGAAGATCAAACCAACATTCCAGAGAATGGGAAATAGGGACAGGGTGAGGGAAGAAGACACAGCTCGGAAAGTTGTCTTCATGTGATGCTCTGAAGGGCTGGTGGGGCTTGAGCGGACATCGGGGAGTAAGACCGGAGCACACAGGCCTTTGGGTCCTGTTAAGATTCATTTCCCTTCTGTCCTTCATCTACAGGCTGCATCCGTTCTCAAGTTTGCATCTCAGAAGTAGTCCTTTGGCAACAGAATAGAAAAGGAATTCATCTTTCTCATGGTACACTGAGAAATGATAGTGGTTTGTGCCAGAGTAATGAGTGTGAAGATCAGGAAAATGGTTCAGACTCAAGAGATCATTTATGAGGGAAATGGAAGTGGTCTATGGGGTGTGGACAGAGGACAGAGACAAGCAAAGTACTGAGGGTGCCACCCGGGGTTTCCGCCGGAGCAGCAGCAGGGTTTCCACCGGAGCAGCAGCGGGGTTTCCGCTGGAGCAGCAGCGGGGTGGTGAGTTCACTTACCACCGGATGAGGCTGGGGAAAGGGCCTGAGCTCTGCTTTGGCTGTTTCACTGATGGCCTTATCATGTGCAAGGGAGACAAAGCTGTAGGGAGGCGGTCATGCTCACCAGGATGTGGGTAGATGAGTGCTGCTTCTTGCCACCCTGGATTTCTGGGTTGCCTTTCCCTCTTCTGTGCAGCTTCTCGGGGCTTTCCATCTTCTGTGTAACCAAATCAGTATACAAAACTCTGTCCAAAGCATCTCTAGGAGTTTGTGTTTTCACAACTGAGTCTTGGCTGAGCTACAGCTGTGAGCTCATATTCTGTAGGTCAGACAAGTGACACAGGTTTCACTAGACTAAAACCAAAGTGTTCTTGGGGCTACACTGCCTCTTGTGGGCTCTGGAGAGGGTCCTTTTTCTTTTCTCTTCCAGGTGTTGGAGGCTGTATGCACACCTTGGCTACTGGTTCCCTTGTTAATCACCAAAGCCGGCAAAAAGTGTTTGAGTGTTTCTTACAGCCCATCACGCTGACCACCTCTGCTCCCCTCATCCACTGCAGGATCCATGTGGCCTTCATTTGGCCAAGTAGGTTAAACCAGGGCACCTCCCAATTTCGCAGTGAGGTGGTTCACAACTGTAGTGGCATCTGAACTCTCAACTACTCCTGCCACATAAAGGAATATATTCACAGGTTCCAGAGACCAGGAAGGGTACATTTAGGAGGGTGGGCAGAGAAGTTATCCTACATCTCAAAAAAATGTATGTGCTAGATACAAAATATGAATGCTGGTGAAGAATGAGAAAGGAAGTAGTTAACATTGTGAGAAAGGAAATAACCAGAAGCAACTGGCAATGGAAATCATATTCCAAATAATAACCTGGAGACTAGCGGAATAACATATCCACACAAACAGGAGGAAATTCTTATGCGATGGTGACTCTTTTTGTATCAGTCAGGATTTTACTAGAGACACAGATGTAACACAAGATATACAAATGTATAAGAAATTACAAGATTGGTTCATGATGATCAGCCACAGAGTTGGCTGAGGAAGTATGCGGAGGGTGTCTGTCTGCACACTGGAGACTGAAGGGTCCAGTCCAGGGTCTGGAGCTCACTGCACTGCAAATCCGTATCAGGAGGCCGATGAATCCGTGACAGAAGGCTGAAGAGCCTATGTCTGAAGGCTGAGGCATCTAAAGCAAAGCCAAAGTCTCTGAACTAGAAGCCAGGAGATGACATCCAAGCTGAAAGGGGATAACTCAAGCCCCTCCAAACAACAGAAGCCAGTCCATCCTTCATTTCCCTTTTATACCTCCCACGTGAGGAGCTGCCCTGGGGTGGGTCCTCTATACCCAAGAATGGGTAGAATGGCTGAGCCAACTTAGGTTCTAAACTTGTCAGGTTGACAAAATTAATCAACCACTCTACTTTTCTTCATAAAGAAGGCACTAACAAAAAGAGAGTAGTTTTGTAATTACTAAAGTAATTACAAAAGGAGAGAAAGTAGAGGCAGAGACTCCAGTGTCTGAGGGGAGGAAAGACAAAGATCTAAGGGCTGGGACAGCTAACTGTGGACTTGTAGAGCACAGTTCTGGTTATGCCTGTGGACAATGGACATGTTAGCCACAAACTGAGGAGGGAAGACCCGCCCTGGATGTGGGTGGTGCCAACAAATAGGCTCGTAGCCTGGATGGAGCAAAAAGAGAAAGAAGGAAGTGCGCCCTTTGCTTCTGCAGAGGAGCCCCAGTCTTCCTCGCTGCCTTAGAATGTTTGTCTTCAGCTCCTTCTGGCTTGCAGTGAAGCCTCTTCAGTCCTCCAGCGCCAACCCCTCAGCTTCCTAAGAGGGATTTGAACCAGACCTTACAGTAAGCTCTAGGACTTTGGCATTGGATACACAGATGGCCATTTTGCATTCTTCCACCAGTGACTCTATGGTGGCCATTGTAAGCCTGCTAAGTAAATCCTCGATATGTATCTACCTGCACGTGGGTCTATATTTATAGCTGTATCAGCTATGTCCACACCACATCTATACCTGTAGCTATTTCATCTGTATCTTTATCTACTTATCATCTGTTGATCTGGGACTCCGGACACAAAAACATTCCTGAGGAGCATAGGTGACAGAAGGCAGACTACATTGAAGTTTGCTCAGAATCAAATTACTGAGTTCAATCAAAGATCATAACTGGAAAGGTAACTTTATAAACTTCAAGTTGGATATTTAATGTTTATTCAGATCAACATGTCATACACAATGTTCATCATAATTCTGTCAATTGCTAGTAAAAGAACTAATTGTAACTATCTTAACTATGTGTGTGTGTGTGTGTGTGTATATATATATATATATATATATATATACACACACACACGTTTTTCCTTTTCCCTTCCTTCCATTAAGATAATTATGCAGTTTCTCTAAGTTCATTGAAAAGAAACGTTTGTGCTAATACTGTTTGGTCAATATTTTATATCTGTATCTTGAGCTCTGAGTAATTACTATGAAGATAACAATGTGCAATGCATTAAACATTGTTACACTCCTATTAGCCTGTTTTGAAAGACTATTTTTATTTTTAAGGTAATTTTTAAAAAATAACTAATTTTAGATCCTCAGCATCACAAAAACAAAGAAACCTAATTGAAGAACAGAGAACACTAACAAAAAATAAAAATAGTAGACTAGGTAGCAAATGAGCATCTTCAAATGTATCAGTTACTTTTATAGAGAAAGGGAATAAATAAATATTTGTCTTTAGAGGGACCTAAATAAGCCACATAACTATAAAATTGAAATCACAGAAACAAGCAAACGTATGCACTGGAGGAGAGAGTTCAGAAAGGGGAAATGCTGCCTTCATCGTTTGTAGTCTGAGTAACTGATGATCAGAGAGCTCTGAATACCCTAGACTAGTGTAGCGATGCTGTCCAGCACAGCCCGAGAAGAGGCACCAAAATACAAGCTCCCAGGGGCCTCTTATCTGCACTCCCCAGCACACTCCCTCTCCTGTCTGGTGCTCGCTCTTCGCTGTCAGTGGCAAATGCCTCCCATTCGCCTGTGCTCCCTTGACACAACAGAAGTTTCTGACCACCAGAATCCATTGCCTGAAAACTCAAATCTGTAAAACAGGGTTTGTCTCAAATCTTTATACACAAACAGAAGTGAGCAACACCAGCTGCATGCCACTGGATCTTTCCAAGAGAGAATAAATTGTCTCAGTATGGAGAACCCAGGAAAGGGAAAGGAAGAATTAAGGTATTCGACCAGAAGGCTGACAAAAGTTTCCTTTGATGCAGCTCCTACAGACACCCTGGGCAGGCTGTTCATTGTGTAAGATGGATCACAAAATGCATTAGGAGATATTATAGTGTACACTCTAATTAGCATCACTGGACTCCTTTCTCTAGCTCATTGTCCAAAAATTTTATTTTATTGCTTCAGAACTTCGAACAAACTCATATAATCCTTCAAGCAGATGTACGAGGCATTAAAAACCAAAATTACACTACTTCAAAGCCATAATTAAAAAGTTTGGTCCTTGTTCCAGGCTTACCATTGATTTCTAAAAGAAACACACTTCAAATCTGACATAAGCTCTAATAAATTACCAGCTTTGAGCAAAATAACTTTAGCTTCCCATAAAGAATAAAACAGGATTTTATTGTGGGAAAAGGGGAAGACTAAATGATCGTAAATTTGTATTGCGTTTTTATAACCACTTGGGTGTGAAGTCAAATATAATTTGACATTTTATTGATATTTCCAGTGTTTAAAGCTGACCAGAAGTACATTAAATTTTACCATGTAAATCTGATATGACAATAAAAAGCTTTTCATACTTCTCATTGGACTAGTTGAGTAAAAAGAAGTAGTCATCAAGGAAATGAAGTTTTGTTCCTTCTCTAGACTGACCATGATTTTAAGAAGTTCAAAACTATTAGGATGTCCTTTCAGGATTAAACTTTTCCCCCCAAATAGGTCCCAAGATGTGCCTTAAACATTCATCAACTACGGTGGTTCTATTCTATTGTTCTTCTGATAATAATAATAATAATAATAATAATAATAATAAATTATTTTAACCATCTTTATTAGTTTTCTAGGGCCACTGTAATGAAGTGCTGTAGATTGCACAGCTTAAACCAAGAAGAACTTACTGTCATGTACTCTTGGGTCTAGCAGTCCTAAATACAGTTGTCAGTGGAGCCTTACTCCCTCCAAAAGCATGGGAACACTTCCTTCCTGTTCCTAGCTTGCGGTGTTTGGCTACAAATTTGAGGCATTTCTTGGCACAGAACTGACTAATTCCATGTTCTCCCTCTGTGATCACACAGGGTTCTTCTGGCATGGCTCTGTCCTCACATGGCTGTCTTCCTCTATGGACACCAGTCACATTAGATTGGGATCTGCCTTCCCACACTATGACCTGATCTCAAGGTAACTAATCTCACCTGCAAGGACCGCAGACAAGGCTACCTTCTGATATCCCAGAGTGAGGACTTTTGCATCTTTTTTGGAGGGAGAGGATGGAATTCAATTGCAACACTACCTTTACTGAAAATGCAAATATATCAGCTTCCATGGCAGCACACTGAGATGGCCCTCAGAGAGTTCTACGTTGAGCATGTGTTCCTGTCAGGACGTTTCTGTAAAGTGATAGCTATTAAGAGCAGAACCTGTGTCTTATCTTGCATGGTGTTCACATCCTGTCACACAGCCATCCATCTGAAGCCACACGAAACACATCAGTTGACATTGATGAAATTAAACATGAAATAAGAATGTCATGCCTTATTCTCAGCAGCAGTCTCAACCATAAACAGCTAAGACATATGATGCAGAGGGTTATGCAAGATCAAAAACTCCACTTACTCCTGATCCCAAAGGTAATGTTACACCCCTTCGAACAATAAACAACAAAAATCCTCAGTCTGTCATGAGGGTTGCCAGGTTACAGGGCCCTCAGTTACACTTGAAAGTCAGATAAACAACACGTAAGTTTGTTGGTACAAGAGTACACAGTACAATGTTTGTCTATTGAAAACAAAAATTTTAACTCCACCTATATTTTTTCTTACTATATCTGGCAGCTCTGAGACATTGATCACTTTTTAAGCATGTTTCAGTTATTTTCCTGGTAAGGATGCACAATGGGCATTAGGTGGGAAGAACAGGCAGATGGAGGAATATGCATTTCCAGCATTCACTTATCTTTTGCAGAGTTTCACTTCTTAGGTTAAACATTTAGAAAGGTTCAGGTTAGAAATATAAATGTGTGTTTGTACATTTCTGTATACATGTGCATGTGTTTGTCGGCTGAGGTTCATTCCTACAAAATTTATATGTTGAAATTCTGACCCCCAAAATGAATATATTTGGAGCCAGGATCTTTAAGGATATAATTAATGTCAAATTAGGTCATGTGGGTGAGTTGATACTCCAATAAGACTTGTGCCCTTTGAAGAAGAAGAGGCACCAGGGATATTTTGACTCTGCATGTGCACAGGAAAAGTTATGTGCAGACTCAGGAAGAAGGCAAGCTGACTGCAAGACGGTTTCACCAAAAGCCAACTTTATGGTATTCTGAGCCTGAACCTTTGCTTCCAGATGAGAAAATAAATTTCTGTTTGTTCTTACCCCGTATGCCTGTGGTACTCTTACTAAGGCTGCCCAAGCATATTAATTTTATGTACATTAAGAAACACACACACAGAGTTACGTACCACATAATGACATTTTCATCAGTGACAGCTTGTATATATGACAGTAGTCCCATAAGATTTCAAATAAAGGTGGAAAATTCCTACCACCTAGTACTCTTATAGCCACTGTCACGCCATAGTGGAATATATCACTTACACACTTGTAGTGATACTTTTGGAAACAGTCTGATTGCATGGACAGTCAAACAAAGGAATATCCATTGAATTAGGCTGAGGATGACAACAGATGCTCGCTGGTTTGCGAGTGTCCTCTTGTGTGCTTTACCATTGTTTTAGAAAGTCTTCCTTCTAGCTACTGAAGAGACAGAAGTTTCCTGTGCAATCATGTACCATTTAGGTCAGGAGCAGCCTCATGTATCTTATGTTTATCTCTCTTGATTGGACTATTTTCTCTAGTGCTCAGTTTAGTCTTCCGATGTGCTCATCCTGACTCTAGAGAAAACAGGCTCTCCCACCGCCCACGTGTACATGACTACTGTGACATTTAAGTCCACCATGTGGCCTACACGTGCCATGGGGACACCACCTCGGTCTGGGTCTGAGTAAGCAAACTAAGCAAGCACTGCAGCATTGTGCACAGCGACAACTTGGCCTAAGCGTGAATTAATACATGCCTGTGTTGTGTGAGTATCTGTGTGCAGTGTTACTGCATTGTGTGCAAACCTGGGTGTATACATATGGCTATACAGGAAAGCTCCATAATCCTCTGAGATAGAAGGCTTTTGCCTAGTCTGTTTTCATCACTACTGATATTTGTCTAAAGACACTTCTGGAAGAATTCCAAAAACATAAAAGTGAATATAATGCTTTCAGTGTAAAAAGTGTTTGCTGATAATAACATTAATTTGGATACTCACTTGCAGTACAGGTGCTTCTTAGAGATGAAGACACTTCTTGGACTGGGTTGGAATGCTGTTGGAATGTGGCTTTGAAATGTTCTTCTGTGTTGAGAGCTTGGTCCCCAGCTGCAAGTGTTCCTGGGAAGCAGTAGAGACTTCAGGAGCTGGGGGTGAAAGAGGTGACGGGGGTGCCTGCAGAGGGTCTACTTTGTGCATGGATCCTTCAACTCCCCCACCTCAGTTACCATGACAGATGAAGTCCTCTCTACCACACCCTTCCTGCCAGGGTCCCTGGCCTTTTAAAGGCCCCAGAACACCAGAACCAAGTCACTCCTTTAAGTTACTGGTCTGGAGTATTTTGTCAGTGATGGAAAGATAACACATATACATATGTATTTATGTTTCCTCATAAATTTTCAGTACATTATTTGGTTTTTTCTATGAATGTTGTGTTGATTTCATATATATACTTTATAAAATATATTCAAAGAAATCCTTACTGGACTGAATGGCAGGAGGGTTCATTTGTATGTTTAATGCATTTATCTGTATGTTTAACCTTAACAATTTGATACAGCATTTCTGCATTGGCAGCAATAAGGACCTTCTGCCAGGCCCCCAGGGTTGTCATAAAATGGCTCCAAACAAGTTCTCCAGCACAGACTTCTTCCATAACCCCCAAGAAGAAACAGATGGCTTCAGAAAGTTGTCGCTGTAGGGTGAGAATGATCCCATTCCCTGAAGGTGTCAACAAGTTCTACTTATATCTTACTAGGCTGTCTTTATGTACCTGCTCTTATTTGAACCATGACTATGGTTAAACAGTTACATTAGCTTAAATCTGAGTCAATCACCTGGACTTTTAATTCTAGATGTAGAAAAACAAGTACTTCTGCACAAACACAAGAGCAACATGGGTAAATTATGTCCCCTGGTCACTTCCAGCCTTCCTGTGGAGACATGGTCTGTCATTTTTATGTTTCAATCATTTGAGAAATATTTCAAACATAAAAAGAATTAGAAAGACTAGCATCCATATGCCAACACATGTAACTTTTGCAATTAATATTTTGTAATATGTGCTTTATCTTTTATGCAGTCATCTACCCGTTGCCTTAAATTTTGGTGGTCTTACAAAAATGTCATTGCTTACAAAATCGTGACCATTTCTATAGTTTATTATACTTGCATAAGCATATAATGCATGTATTCTCCAACTCCTTCCAAAAGTGATACTTTTGCATTCAAACTTTAGAACAAACTTTGAGAACAGAAAAGGAATTAAAATACATTATTAGATATGTACAACTCCCACAAGGATGTGATTGTTATGTATACAGACATGCAATAATCAAATGTTCAAAATGGAAAAAAATAGTTTAGACTTTTAAACCTACAGGGGAGTAGGTTTCAAATTTTTTTGTTTGATTTTATTTTTAAAAAAATAAAAGCACAAAAACATGTTAACACACAGACACAAATTAGCATAAAAATAGTACAATCAAAACTGATGTACAGACAAGGTGACATGGACTCAAGAGTGGTTGTTGCTTTACCTATTGATATCTTCGAAGTGTATATATATGAACCCAGATACAGACATGCAAAATTGGTCAGACAACTAATCCTCTCAACAACAAAAAAACACAAAAAACAAAAAACCAAAGACAAAAAAAAAAAAACACCAATAGTTCCTGCTTTGTACATTGATATCTTCGAAGTGTGTGTTCAGGATAACACATACAGACATACAAGATTGATCAAATAACCCGTCATCGATTATTTCTTAGCATTAAGTGATATGATACAATAGTAGAACCATGCTAGCCCTCCTGCACACATGCATATACATATATGCATACATACATTTTTGCCTCTTTCTTTTCTCCTTTCCCTCGTCCCATCTGTTCTTTGTTTTTGAACAGATTTCCTTCATGTCTCTCAGTTTATATTCCCACCCTCAGGTTCTTACACCAGTGATACAATACGTTGCCTGCATATGTACCGCCGATTTATTTCGCTTATGAGTATGGACTCCAGTTTTGACCACTTGCCTACAAAGTCCCCAAAACTGTCTCTCTTTATAGCTGAATAATATTCCATTATATAAAAATGCCAGTGTTTTTAATCGAGTCTTCTGTGGATGGACACTTCGGTTGCTTCCACATTTTAGTTATTACAAATTGTGCTGCTATAAACATGGGTGCACATATATCAGAGTGAAACGGTGTTTTCAGATATTCTGGGAAAATACCCAGAAGAGGAATAGCTGCTTTGAATGGAACCTCTAGACCTAGTTTCCTGAGAAATTTCCAAACGGCTCTCCACAGTGGTTGCACCAGTCTGCATTCCCACCAGCAGTGTAATAGAGTCCCTATTTCTCCACAGCCTCGCCAGCATCTGTTATTGGATGACTTTTTCATACTGGCCAGTCTTACTGGGGTGA
>PVLD010031147.1:0-16057 GCA_004027595.1 Dinomys branickii | reverse complement strand
GGACTTTGTAGGCAAGTGGTCAAAACTGGAGTCCATACTCATAAGTGAAATAAATCAGCAGTACATGTGCAGGCAACGTATTGTATCACTGGTGTAAGAACCCGAGGGTGGGAATATAAACTAAGAGACATGAAGGAAATCTGTTCAAAAACAAAGAACAGATGGGACGAGGGAAAGGAGAAAAGAAAGAGACAAAAATATATGTATGTATATATGAATATACATATATGCAGGAGGGCTAACATGGTTCTACTATTGTATTGTATCACTTAATGCTAAGGAATAATAGATGACAGGTTATTTGATCAATCTTGTATGTCTGTATGTGTTATCCTGAGCACATACTTCGAAGATATCAATATGCAAAGCAGCAACTACTGGTGGGTTTTTTTTGTTGTTGTTTTGTTTTTGTCTTTGGTTTTTTGTTTTTTGTGCTTTTCTGTTGTTGAGAGGATTAATTGTCTGACCAATTTTGCATGTCTGTATCTGGGTTCATATATATACACTTCGAAGATATCAATGGATAAAGCAATAACCACTGTTGAGATCATGTCACCTTGTCTGTAGATCAGTTGTGATTGTAATATTTTTATGCTAATTTGTGTCTGTTTGTTAATATGTTTTTGTGCTTTTATTTAAAAAAAAAAAGAAAGGGGTTGCTAATAGAAAGACATACTAGTTAGAATGACTTAGTAATGCCAGATGGAGATATTTTCTCTTGTTAATGAAACTAGAAATAAAATCCCAAATAGGAATAAAGGACCCAGCTTGCTATCCTCGGTCACCTGTATCCCACACCACCTCCCTGCAGACCTTTGCATAGTTGACTTCTTGCCACTATTTAAGTTTTAGCTAAAATGTCTCCTTCTCAGAGAGACCCCACTGACCATTATTACTGATACTCCTACTTACATCCTACTACCAGGTCTTACTTAATTTATTAGCACTTTGTGTCATTCACATGACCCTGGTTATTTCCTTGTTCATGTTCTGGCCTTTCGATCTTTATGTTAGGACATGATTTTCCTGAAAACAGAAACTTAACTCCATTCCTCCAAATATCCCACACCTAAAGCAAAGATTGGCCTATGGTAGATGCTTGGTAAATATCTATGAGAGAGCAAATGCATTATTTAAAAGATGACTAAGTTTCCTAACTAGTTCCAGTTTTTGGTACATTCCCAGCCCTCCAGGAATTCTACTGCTTCTCTCTTTACTTCTCCCTTTTCTCATCCTTCCCCTCTGCCACCAGGTTTCAGGCACCGGCCTCACTCCTACGTGCTTAGAAGAAAAGCGTCTGTGGCCTAGTTGAAGTGTGTGACAGCCTCACACTATCGCTCAACATCTCTCATGAGGGCCGGCATCTCACGCTGGCAGATGCTGGTCAATTATGCAGAAATTCTTTCATCTTAAAAAAGTAAGGTGGGGGGAGATTTAAAGACCCAAAGGTATTTTTGGCTGACATAAGTATAATTAATTTCTTCACAAGACAAAATGGACAGAAAGTGAGTGCCAGTAAGAGCCAAGATGTCGTGGTGCCAACCAACAAATCAGTTCGGAGAAAGCAGCAGACAGACATGCTTTATGCTTCCTTCAGAGTTTTAATTCTGTTTAAATGATGGCGTGAACATTGAAATGAGGAGCCAGTTTACATAAAATTTTAGATTTCCACATATTCTCATAAAATGAGATGACCTAATTACGTAGTGCCACTATTCCCAAAAGCAGCATCATGTGGGAGCTGAGCAATATCTGCCCTTTAGGTGAGTTCTGAGGGCTCAAGTTTGTTACAGTACTCACTTGGGTTGCAAGCTCATTCATGCTGGTTCTGATAGGCATTTGATTTCAAGCCCTGCAGATGGAACCACCTCAGGGCAAGTGCTAAGTACTGTTACACACCTCCTGTATCCACCATGAGAATGAGCTCAGTACTAGGCATACAGTAGGTGTTCAATAAATAATTATACAGTACTGGCATACAAGTTCCTTGTATTTTCCCACTTCATAACCAGCCTATTGATTCTTAAGTATTGTCAAATGAATCTAATAAAAGATTCCCCTAGATCAATAACATATCTCCTTAAACTTGTTTACAAACAATATCTACTTGCAGAAATGAAAAAGCCATGATTAAAACAAAAAAGTTAAAACGATAGCTCTGCATTTCCAGAACCAGACTGACAAATGCTTTGATATGCAAGAGGCCATTTTCTCACAGCAGAAAGTACGTCATTTTCTCCTTTATAAACAAACATGGAAATTTTTCTTAAGACCAGGTAAGCAGTAGCGCTCACCCACAAGCCAAATCCTGAGATCATTCTGCCTGAGGCTCTGCCAGGCGTCGAAGCTGGGTGGCCCAGGAGTGGCATTTCCATGGTGACTGTGAGTGGCACTGGGGTTTATGTCTGGGTTTTGTGTGTGACCCTGCCACCCCACCTCCTCTTTATATGAATAAACAGAAGGTCATACGGGCCTGAAGAGTTAGGTAAGCAGAAATAACTGCAAGGGATTATGGTACCTTACAAAATATGAAACAGAGAGAAAGTAAGCAGCCACCCTCCTCCAGTGCAGTAAGTTCCAGCAACTGAGACAGTACATACAGTCATTCCAAGTAATTTTAAAGAGTGACAACTATGCAAGCATCAGAAACAGCAGCACTTTTTCTTTAACGAAGCACCTCCTCATGGACGTGAACTTGCTTCCTTCTGTCTATTGAGCTCTAATCAAGGAGGCTTTTGTCTCCTCC
The DNA here is from genome assembly GCA_004027595.1 of Dinomys branickii. NCBI lineage: Eukaryota > Metazoa > Chordata > Mammalia > Rodentia > Dinomyidae > Dinomys > Dinomys branickii. The sequence goes on along the minus strand of PVLD010031147.1, from coordinate 13,311 downwards.
GCCATAGCATGGTGTGGAATAAGGCATAACAATTAAACTAAAAATAGCCGAGGAAGTTTCGCAAGTGATTGACTCATAGATAAATAAGAACAGTTCAAAATGACCCATAAAATAGTCTCACTCTCACTCATTTGCCTTTTCGAGTGGGAGAGGAAAGGATGTGGTTATGATGCACCAGGAATTGCACATAATCCAAAGCCCAGCTTATCGTTGCCAAAAAATGTACTGAGTAATTGTTCCCAATGTACTATTATTAGTCCTGATCTGTTCCATTACTGTAGAGATTAGCTTCTCTGCCAAATATTTCAAGGTTAGTCAAAACCTGGGTTCATGACATTCACGTATATCCCAACAGAAAGCAGAATGTTGAAAAGCACTGTTCTTTTTCATAGGGCACAGCATCTCCCAGTCACTGTTTTGGACATTTTGCATTATGTTATTATGCCCCTTGTGTAAGAATTCCTGCAGTGAATTCCTCCAAGAATTTACTGCCAGAAAAAATGTTTTTCTCCAGATAAATTTATATGCTTCCTTTTAATCAGTTCATGAGATGACCCACAATGGTCTTTCTCTTGGTCTTTCTCCACTATCTGATGGAGATCTCGGAGCTTCAAGTCTAATATCCTCCCAGAGTTGAGCAATGAAATGAGCACAAAATAGGGAACCCAAAGGCCTGTCTTCTGGATCTAACTCTACCACTTGTAAATTGTATGTCTTGAAACATTCATCTGCTTAAGTCTGTTTCCATATCTGTAAAATGGTAGTAATGATAACCATCATTTCAGGGCGAGGTAGACATTCTCGGTTACCAACCTAGCCCATCATCCCTCACCGTCTCTCTCAACAGCAGAAGTCCCAGTGTCCCTGTGCTCTGGAAAAGTAGATCCAATTCCAGGGAACAGGCCACACTTGATCAAAGCCAAATATGATGATATTCCCTTCCTTCTTTCTCTGACCGCATTAAAGATGGGTATATGATCCAAATATGATGACCAAGTGAGTATGAAAAATCTGCTGGGTAGCGAGGAGAAAGATTTCCTCAGTAAATAGAAAAGAAAATCATCCCTCTCCCCTGTCCTCATGCCTTCCTTCTTTTGCTTGGTTTTTGTGGGGATGAGAATGCTGGAGCTCTTGCAGCTATCTTGGAGTCATAGGGAAGCCGAAGGCTTTCCAGGGACTCCACTCCTGAAATCAATCTGAATACCTTCCAGAAACTTCTAGGCTTCTTCTTATAAAGAACAACAAATGCCTTAAAAATGTTAAGCCATTGGTAGTTAAGCATTCTAAATTAAAATACCTTAACAGTTTAAATAATGTATATCAAAAACTGAAAAACTGTATAATGCTATGAAAATCATTATGTTTCTTTCAAAGATACCTATTTCTGCTTTTGTGCAAAAGCTTCTAGACCCCTAACTTTCAATCTGATTTTCCTAGATGGTTTTAAGTGACTGGGTAAAAATAAACTCTAGAAGGCACTCTTGTTGTTAGACTATCATATGGCTGATATCCATTAACTGTTTACTTTGAGCTTAGTATTCTGTAAAGTGCTTTGTATATACTTTTTCATTTAACTAACAGTAGAACCCAGTGAGGAAAATGCTATAATTATCCCAATTTATAGATGAGTAAAATGGAAGCGCAGAGAAGTGAACAAATTTGCCCCAAATCACACAACTGGAGAGCAGTAAGGAGAAAACCCTACAGAAAGTCTAAATGACACTAGCAATTGTATGTTCAACTGAATTCTTAAATACCACTCATTAGGAGATACACTTGATAAATCAACTGCTCAACTGAGCACTAAGGAACATAGTTATTAGTACCGTGCCTTTTAAAGACACCCAAACTTAAGAGCAATTTGTCCAACAATTCTAAAAAGACCCAGGCTATACAACTCTGTATCTTTACTATGTCAGACACTAGAAATTCTTACCCTGTGCTTCTACCATTGAACCTTGGCTACTAACTCGGAGGGTCAGGCAGAGCCAGGGAGATGGACAAAGGGAAATCTAAACTTCATCAGTGGGAGGGAAAAGAGGAATGCAGAAGACAAATCAAGTTCACCACTGTACCATTTTCTCCCAAGCCCCAGATAATGCAATCCAAACCTCAGAACAAGTTAAGGTCAGCTGGCAGTGAGCAAAATTATCAATTAGCTGACATCACTGCAGACATTCTCTTGCATAGCTGATGGGTTTCCTGGTTCACAAGGCTGTCGGGCAGGTATCAGTTAGCTGAAATCCCCACTCAATTGACAAGAAACCCTTATCAGCAGGATGACATGAGGATGTTCAAGAAGATGCTGAGAGGAACTTTCCCATCTTCATCTGAATGAGAAATGATGCTTACCTTTCACTATGTCAGCCTCCATTTCAACAGAGAGGAGGCAAAAGTTGGCATGGTGCTGCATGGGCACGGATCACCTACTGTGCCAAGAGTGTGTCTCCCTCTCAGAGAGCACGGTCATTCTGTTTGTCATCAACTTTCCTCAGAGTCCCCAACCTCAAAGACAAGAAAATAGACATCGGAGGTAGGTGAGACATGGGAGTTCTAAGCAAATGCACTGGTCAGATCTGGCCACTTGCCTCAAACAGGAATGTCAGGGCCTGTGCTCAGAAGATGGAACCATTCCCTAGTGCATGAGGTACACAGAGGCACTCAAAACCAAAAGGTGACTAGCAGTGTCTTTAAATAGGGCAGAAGAAAATATAGTCAAGAGCTTGGGCTGGCAATATAGCAAAGGTTCCGAGACTACAAGAGGGAAAAGCAGATTGCCCACTGGGAAAAATTTTCTGAAGCAGGTCCTGTCTTGGGCAACAGTACTGGCATGAGGACGCGTTCTTAGAATAATTTGGTACAATCCATAGTGGGTGGAACTCGCACTGGTGACTGGGAAGGTAAAGAAGATTCTACAGATCTTGTAGGGACACAAGCCTAAATGGGTTCAAAGACAGACCTTCCCACTTGTTTCTTATTTTGAGAGTCTGTCCAGCCGACCTCAGCGTGTGAGAAAGCCCTTCCAACTTTGAGATGACAGCCCCTGCCCTAGCTCTGATGCCTGCCCAGCCTTCTTCTGTACAGCGCCCACTCTAACCTTTCCAGTTCTTGTTACCTCCAAGAAGAAGCAAATGCTCTGGCTGGGCCGCCTTCCTGCTCCTAGTTGGCCCATGTACTGTTCCACTCCAAAGCATCCAATGGCGTCCGGCCCAAGAGTGTGCAAATTCTCTTCTGTTATTCTCTGTTTAGGTCAAGCAAAGGAGCTCTTGTGAGTAATTCATAAAGTGCCTATACTCGGAGGTATTGCACAATCTCATTACCATTAATTTTTGCATATTTAACTACAGTTTTTAATTAGATGGTATTTTATTATTCATGCACATAATTTGACTCCAAGTCAGGCAGCTCTCTTGGAGGAAAGGAAAAAAAAAAAAAAAGAAAGGCAGTGGGGGTAGATACTCCTGAATTGGAAGTTGGCGTTAGTGTTCCTTCTTTGCTGGTGAGCAGAGCAGCCTCTAAGTTTATAATGGTTCTCTTTTAATTTTGCTAATAGCTATCATGTTATGTACCTTTATAAATTTGTTAAATCCAGAGTGCTGGGAGTTGTCTCTGTATGCGGTAACTGTAAATAGTTTGCTCTGTTTGGTTTGCACATACAAACTGTTTGCTCAGGCTCCTTGATGTATTATTAAAACGGGTAATGGGCCCCTGGGAAACCATCTAGTTATATGCCTATGCCTTCATTTGCAGAATAAACCATGCGCTGTTTTCATCTTTACTCATGATTGTTAATGGCACTGATGATGAGATGGGTGGATTTTTTTCTCCCCTGCCTTTATCAGCACTGTTTTATTATGCAGGCAAAATGGCCAAGCTGCTGATTTTGTCTAAGGTTTTCAATTAGTCATTTGACTGAACACATCTGTGCTGGCATCCACCCAGAGCTGGACGGCAGCTATTACCGCTTTCCACCTGCTGAACCGTGGCCATAAACGCGGATGGGAATAAACCTAAATTGGCCTTTTAGATATGGTTGAAAAGTTGTAATGTTGCAGTGTTTTATAGCAGTGTGGGGAAGGTGTGAACTTTTGTGCCTTCAGGCCTACGAACCTGCCAAGATCTTCCACTCCATTCAAATGACTCACTTATGGGTTGGTTATTAATATCTGTTTACCATTTTTTTGCGGCCCCGATGACTTAATTGGCTGACGTTAAGTAGATATGATTATATTTGTATTACAGCAGGGAATGGTCAGGTTTAATTGTGTTGGTAAACAGAGTACAGTGGCTGCTTTGGAATCCCTGCAGATGCCTTGGAATTATTCAACAGAAGTTAGGCGTGTGACTCCTACATCTTCCACAGAAAGGAAAATTGCTTCACGACAAAGCAGAGCCCTCAGTGCTAGAGCTGGAGGGGTGGCATAGTCTCAGTACTCCAAAGAAGCTGTCCTTTTTCATGGAGGAGAAAGAGGGAGCAAATTTCCTCAGATCCTTGGCAGTCTCCACAATGCTGTTCAGGGCTTGTTTGTTTTACGAACTAAATATCAGGAGATCTCCTTTTCAGGACTTTGGGAGCCCCGAGGGGTAGCAGGTACAGTGGCAGAAAGCGGTAACCCAGCCGCTGAGAAAGAGCTAACACTGGGCTATTAGAGTTCAGGGACATTCATGGAAGCAGCAACGTTTCTGGTGGATCTAACCCACTCATAGGCGATGGGACTAAAACATTTCCCTCACTGTGGGAAAATCCAGAACCAGGGGTCAGACTTCCAGGATGACAAAAGATACTGGTATTGCAGGCAGGAAGTACCACAACATCATCTCTCCCCCCAGAGATTAAGCTGTCCTTAGTTCCACTCACCCCTTGAGAATGCGTCAGGCCACCATACTTACACTTAGTGAAGATCAGTGAGTGCTTCATGCTGACTCTGTAGAACTTGGCTTCCAGGGAAGGTGACTTTCAAATCCCTTCCTTTCCCTCAGGTGCACCCCCATCACTTTCCAACCATTTTCCTGACTACAAGATGAGCTTCTTTAATTTGTGAGTAAAAATTAAGTTCGACTGAATCCATGCCAGCCAAACTCATTTCCCCAAACTCTCTGCTTTGTTGCTGTTCACTTGTTTTTAATTTTCCCATTACCGTCTGAGACCCAGCCAAGTTCTAGCCAGTCATCACGCTCATCAGCATCACCTCATCCCATCTCACGCTATGGAGGTTATGCCGCAGCACTGTGAGACACTGTCCACAGCGGCCACCTCTCTGGGAGAGGGGCTTGCAGATAGGTAATGCCCTCAATCTGCACAGCAGTGGTCATGATACCTGCGAGTGAGGCGCTGGAGTCATACTTTCATTTCAGAGATGAGAAAACTAAGGCATAAACAGATGAAGAAGCCTGGCCAAGTTCACACTATGAGTAAAAGAAGGAACCAAGATTTATTCTGGGTGATCTGGGCCAGAGGGCAGGTTCTGACCCATGAGCAACAAAGTTCGAAAGAGTTTCTGAAACCTTGAGTTTAGCAGACAGATCCTGCAGGAAGCATTGCACAGGTCAGAGGCTTCTTCCATTTGCTCCTTCTCCATGGAGCCTTAGACTGCTGTCACTTTTCCCAAGGCAAAAGTGTGCTCTTAGCCCTATTGGGGGAGAACAACTGGTCATACTTAAAAGTGAATTTGCACAATCACCAGTCACAGACACTTGAAATCTTCTAGATACTTTGCTCCCTAAGAAGATGAAACAGATTGCAGGGTACATACCCACCCCCTTCCCAAATTGTGGTTTTTCTCAAACTTGTAAGATTTGCCAAACTAGTGTTTTGCAAAAGCTGAGCTTTTCTGCTGTGTGTGAAAGGAAACCTTTGAACTTGCTATTTGTGAAGTTAAACCTTTCCTCCTTCCACCGTCCTCAAATTCCCACCTCTGCTCCCAAGAAGATAAAAATGCCTTATATTCTTTAAAATATCGGTCCTGTAATAGTTGAATGCACAGGCTAGGGAACTAGACTGCCAGGGCGAAATTCAAGCTCACCACTCTGGCTGCACAGCTTGGATAATCGACCTTTCCCGTGACTCAGTTTCCTCATCTGTAAAAAGAGCACTCTCTCATAACGCCACTCTCATAGGTTGCTGCACAGAATACTGATGACTGGTGGAATACAGGTGGCTAATACCGCTAATAATACACAAAGAATAATACACAAAGCAGGCATAGCAGTTAGAAAAATGCTGCCTCATGGTATACGGTGTGTTTTGCCCTCCGTAAATTTTGCAACAACTGGACCTAACAGGCCAGTGAACAGAGACTGTGTTTCTACCTCTTGTGTTGGAGTTTTTTCAAAAGCAAGTTTTTGAAACAGAGACTTCAAGGGCTGCTGAGCCCAACCCTTGTGAATAACCAGGAGTGACTGGAGGCCAAGGTACCTAATCCAGTGCCAGGTACGAAGTGAGTACTCAGGAAATGGCAGCGAGATAGACAAGCAGCACCTTCTGCCTCACTGACCTCACCAGGCGAAATCGGCGCTTGTCCATCTAAAGATGCCCAGGACACTTGCTCAGACCACTGGATGGGGAGCTCTTGGTTAAAGCTCAGGAACCTGCCTTTTGAGCACTTTCCTCAGTGGTTCTTGGCACAAAAAGCCTTCAGTGTGAGCTTGTAGATAATTCTAGCTCTAGAGAAAACTATTTCTACCACCTTGCTTACATGGCTCCCTACGCATAGCTGGTGTTCAATAAATAGTGTTGACTAAATAAATTAATAATTTCAAGTGGTAGTTATGGGATTTTCATGCTTTCGTGGTCCTGAGGGCTAGAGGCTCACCACCCGCAGTTCCTGTAGTGTGGGTCCCCTGCCTGACACTAACGCCATGCTGGGCTCCCACGGGAGGAGTCAGAGCTCTCCTTTGGCCATCCGATCTCTCCTCCTCCTCCCTAGCCAGCCTCAGGCCACCTGCTGTCCTCCCTGGAACACACTTCCTGCAAACACCTAGGACCTCCAAATTTCACAGGTACCATGCAGCAGGCCGGAGGGCAAATCATTTCCAGCCCAAGGTCCTTTCCCCACCTACCCCATCACCACACCTGTCCTCAGCAGACCTCTGAGATAGCACTGGTGACCTGCTGGGACCTTACACTCAGGTGGTCCCTTCTGCCTTGCCAGTGCTCTTCCTCTGATCAATACTTCATTCTGGACCAAAAGATTCCTGGTCCCCGGCTTCATTTTCATCCCTGCATAAAATCTGCTCTCTCTTCTCTCACACCGGTCCTGCACGCCCTCCTCTCTCCCTACAGACCCTGCCTCATGTAGAGATTTGAAGCTCCTAAGAACTGAGTCTCTACAGAGGTCATTCCTACAAAAGAAATATTACCCAAGGCCACAGCATGCTCAGTACTCATTGGGGGATGGACAGGAAAGTTGGCTAGGCTGTCTCCTTTTTTTTTTTTTGCTGCAATCACAGTTTTGCTTCATAAACATTATTTGTGCTTCACATCATCTTTTGTAGTTGCTTTTAAAATATTGAGGGTTTTTGGACTGTGTTCAAATGGATATCAAATGGATGTTTTTAATGATAGCTGATGTTCACATGCCCCCGCTAAGGCCAGCCAGAGCAGTTGGCACTGTGTACACATTAACTCCATCTGGCCTTCACAGCAGCCCCACAGGGCAGACACTAATCCCATAGCCGTTCTAAAGTGAGGAAAGCAAGAGAACAATGAAGTAAGTCACTCAGGGGTAGACAGCAAATAGGGGCAGAATCTGAATTTGAACCCAAGACCTCTGGTTCCATTCACACAGGTGATAGTGTCAGGGAACCACTGACTGTGGCTTCCTTGCATGCCCTTTGGTCCCTTCCTTCCAGGGGACACATACCACTGTCGATGACACAGATACACACAGGGCTATCCATGGAAGAGAAGCCAGATTGGCTGGACTAGACAGGGCTGAAAAATTCCCTGGCCACGGTGACTGCAGGGAACAGGATGGAAAGGTTGCCACGGGCCAGCAGTGGCCCCTTCCTCCAGGGTTGACCTGCGCCCTGGCTCTCCAGAAAGCCTTCAGTGCTCAGGTGGGCACCTGCTCGCTGCTCAGGCCCCAAATTGGCTGTGCGCGCCTGAGCCCAGCAAGCCTTCTTCTCTCCGTGTGGTAGTCAGAATGTACATCCCCAGCAGATGAAAGCAGGGGGCCCGACAAAGGGAAAATGAAATTTCCCTTGAGCTATTTGCCCTGGCTGACTAACCTGAGCCTTCCTTCTCAGGATGAAGAACAGCTCTGATGTTCTGATGTTGAAAGCATCAAAGACTGATCCCTCAGCTGAACAGTGACACACAGTCACTTGGCAGCCAGGCCTCTGGAGCTTCCGCCCCCACCATTGCCCAAGCCCAGACCCTCCAAATCGAGCCTGCGGTATTACCCACCTGTATTCCACCAGTCAGACAGTGGTGACTTGGGCCATTCTTTGGCTCATGTCAACAATGCCACCCTCTGCCCCTCCACCTCTGAAGGGGACATGGACTTATCTTTGCCTAAGCCCTCTCTGCACCAACTGCAAAGTTCAAAGCTCATGGAAGAGAGCCCAGAGAAACACAGATCAGCTTCCAAAAGGCAGGGAACAAGGTTTTTAGAAAATATTCTTCTCAACAGTTTCATCTTTTCTTTTCTTTTCTTTTTTTTTTTTCTGATTGCAAAGTGATCCATGTTCACTGTTGACATTTCAACAACTGAGTAGAGAATAAAAAGAAAGTAGAGATGGCCTCAGAGCCCACCGTGAAGCTCCTAACGTTAATATTCTACAAGCAAGTCTGTGCCTAAATAGCCAAGCAGTCTGATGCAGACACACTGCCTAACTTGAGCCCTTCTCTTTATGTGGCCCTGTCACCTGCTGTCCCCTCTCCACAGGATCGTGGTCACCTTTCTCTCTTAGAGACTTTTTAAAGCATCTCTTTGAATTAAACATAAATTCTGTCCGGCTTCCAATGCTTCCCTTAAAACACAGGGGCTTCATGCTGGCAACCGTGTGGGGCTCAATTCATACTCTGCTTTTAAGCTAAATTAAACACAAAGAAGACGGCTGGGAACCAATTCAGACAGCCGCAGTGGCTTGGTGAGACGAAGGCCTCTCTCCACGACTTGGATACAATAAAGCAAAGGCATGCTCTCTCCCACACCTTCCTTTGTTTTCAGAAATTAATAAAGCTTTTGAAATACACCACCCTTTGCCACTCAGACTGAACAGTCAAATCACGGCTTTTATTCCCAGCTCACTACGTCAAGTAAATAGAAGCTTACAGGATAGACCAGGGAATGATAAGCAATTCCCACTGCAGCAAGTTCTTAATATATAAATTCATCCAGCAGCAGTTTAGTATCAACTGGCAAAACCAGAAACAATGGAAAGCAGCCAGGCCTGGCTCTGATGAGGTCAACCATCAAGGTTATCTATATGCAATTACTGGTATCTACAAACTTGCATAGCTGTCAGCTGGTCAGAGCCCCAATGAAAACTCACCATGCACTCAGAAAGCAAATATAGTTTCTGAGGAGAGCCTCAAATTAGCTCTGTGACTGACTTGGCTTCCAACACACACAGCCATGCGCCTTTGGGGACACCTCTGCCGGCAGCGCCTCAATGTCTAAATTTGGGCATCATCTTATAAATCTCTGTTCCAGAAGTAGGAAAGAACTGGGATTGCTCCTTAACCCTGGGCGACGATAAATTATATCATTTAACAATAGATAAACTTAAGACACTTTTCCTGTACCGCAGAGCTATTGTGAGGTACCCGCTAATCTCCCCCATCTCCTCTCTGCAGTCGGCACCACTAAAGACCTGTCTGGGGCAAGAGACACAATAATTTGTTTTCTAACTCCTCCTCTGGAACCATAGATCATTTGTGGAAACAAAGCTCCCCAACAGCAGATAGGTATCTGTTTCCTTTATCTGAGTTCCTCTTCCCATCAAGGTGCTGCAGAGGACATGTTTTCAGGGCTCTGCTTCCAGAGCCTGGCAAAGGGGCATCTCTCCGTCCCAGGACTAGCTGGAGGGGAGGTGGAGGTTCGGCTCCCTGGGAGGAGGAAGGGCGTGCCGCTCTGTGTGGGAAGGGGGGCCTGTCTGCACATTCACCTGCTGTGGTTTGATAACAGGTAGTGGCTCCCAAAGACGCATATGTTAAAGGCTTGATGCATGTGGGGGAGAGGTGCTGTTAGGAGGTGGTGGGGCCTTTCAGAGGTGAGGTCTAATGGGAGGTCCCTAGGTCACAGAAGGCATGCCCTTGAAGGGGACTACAAGACCTCCACCCAACGCTTCCTTTTCCTGCTTTTTTTTTTTTGCTTCCTGGATGATACAGTGAGCAGTTTGTTCCATTACATGCTCCTGCACTGATGTGCTGCCTCCCCAGAAGCCCAGAGCACTGGGAGCCCTCCATCATGGACTGCACTTTACCACCACGAGTGACAATAACCCTTTTCTCTTTTGACAGGCATTGCCTCCAGTATTTCCTTATAGTAATGGAGCGCTGACTGATGCATAGCTTAAATACACAGTTTAAATCATGCCTGCTTTCTGTCTTCCTGGTAGGTGTCTTTCAACCCAGGCCCCTCTAAAGGGCCCCATGGAGATTTACTGGCTGTCTGAGTCAGGGGTAATCAATTATGGAGTAATTTTTAAAGTAGCCTGGGAAGGCCATCAACTGTGGGTCTGTTAAGAATTAGATATGTGGGGCTGGATATGGCTCAGTGGCACAGCACCTGCCTGGTAAGCACAAGGTCCTGAGCTTGATCCCTGGTGTCAAAAAGAAGAACTGGATGTGTTTGGTTTTCCCCTTTGGGCCTGAGCATATGATTATTTTCTCCCTCCACCTACAGCATCTTTCCTCCTATATCGTGAACCCATCCCCATGGACACAGGGAGACTACAGTGAGTTGTAAGATCAGCACAGACACTTACCTGAGAAAACAAGACTTCCTTGAGTTGGCACCAGGCACCCTGTGGACTGGGGCAATCCCACAGCAGAGTCTACTCTGTACCCTTGAAGAGCCACAGAGCCCCTTGCTCAGTGGACACCTTATGTCAGGAGGAAGGGTAATCAGATGATCTGTTCCTGGGTCTGTCTCCTCCCTGCATCTCATTGCCCTTCTCTATGTCTACAGCATATAGCCCAATATCTGGCTTATGGAGGTGCCCCATACATGTTTGTTGAGTGAATGAATGAGTGAAATTCTCTTGTTTTCAATTGCTACTCCTGTGTCTACCACATAGCAGGTTAAAAATAAACATTTTGAGGGGTGAAACTGATTCTATCTGTGGTTTGGAAATTTGTCTGTTTTCCAGATAAAACCCGGGGACTACTGAGATGTGGGAGCAGTGTATTCTGTCTTACAACCTGATGACATGAGCTTATCCAAAGGACAACATGCTTCACTCCATGTTCCAGGGATCAGTGGGAAAAGACCGAACTGCCACAGACAAGCTGACACAGCCTCCTTCTGGTAGGGCCAGTGGAGGTAGGCGTTTGGAGAACATTTCCTATTCTTGTCTTAGGACACAGGCACATGCTCCTAAAGGCTAGAAGTGTGTAGATTTGGCACAACACACTTCACAGGCGGTAAGCCCTATGACCTTGCAAAACCTACTGCTGAATGTTTTCAGTCATCAGGGGATTCCAGTCAGGGGCATACAGCACCCGTGCTCCCTGCTCCTCCTGTATGGAAAGGTCAGGGCCACCAGACATTTCACTCACTTGCGTTGCCTTGGGCCCCCTCTCAGTACTCAGCTGCATTTCTCCAGGGTTGGGCACATTTGTGACCCTAGCAAAGGAGTCACCTGGAAGTAGCATAGACCGACCACGTTAAAACATAACTGCCGTACTCCTAGTGCTTTATTTGGTGATTATGAAGGTAAAGATCATTCATTGTTAAAACTGATCCAGAAGAGAAGAGAAACCTTTAGAGAAGAAAATTACCTGCAATCTCCTCTCCCCTCTCCCAGAGATGAAGGTGCAGACCAATTGGTCTCTGGCCCCCGCACTGCTGCCATGGCTTGTATCTGCAGATCCCTCTGTGGCCTCATGCATAACCCACTAAAGTAAGCAAAGATCAAAAAAGGATCTGTGCCATGTTGCTGCTTTTGTGTGTTCCTTTTGAATTTAATTAATATATTGTAAATCATCTCATCACAAATACACTTCACTTTATTTTTAAGATACCCAAATAATATTGAGTTATATTGATGAAGAGTAACAAATTTGACCAGTTCTTGACTGGATGACCAGTTAGTCCCTTTTCTGGTCATTATACACAACACTGAAGAAATTCATTATAGGAATATCTTTGTGCAGTTGTCACTTATGGAATTAACTTTTAATCAAAATAAAATCTACCTTCAGGCTCAATATATGTAAAGGCCTTATTTGTATAGATCTATATGACTTTCCAGGCGAAGCCCAGTTAAGCCCCCTACCAGCTTCCAGGCACCATGATAAGAATGTGGTGGAGCAGGTTAGACTCGAGTCTTCCCTCCAGTAACTCACCATCTAGTTGAAATAATGGTATTTCTGATGAATGAAAGCTTTTCATAAAAAGTTCAGGCCCAGAACCAAAGGATCTAGAGAAAAGGAGGGAGGAAGGGACAGAGGGAAGGAGGGAAGGAGGGAGGGAGGTCAAAGTGCATAACCTCCACTGATACAGAAAAAGGCATCAGGAACAAGAAAGCTAAGAACTCATAATATTTTATGAAACATCTGAAACACTACCTCCCACTTACTGCACACTTGCTCTGTGGCCAGAAATTTTGTTTTTTAAAAATTCATTTAACCATCACCACCCTCTGGGTCAGGTAACAGTACCAGTGTGGCAAGGTGGAAGCTCAAATCCATGGCTGTCAACTCCTAAGCCTGCTGCTTCCTCCTGGGCAGCATGGTGGTGGCGGTGTTGATGGCACTGGTGTTAGTGGTAGTGATGGTAATGGTCATGACCATAGTAGTGATGGTGGTGGTGGCAGTGGCAGCAGTAGTAGTGCCGAGCATTGGCAATACTTGCTGGTCCTGGTGGTGGTGATTAGTGGTATCTGTGTTGATGCTGGGAGTGTTGGTAAAGGCTGGTGATTGTGATGGCTGTGGGGATGATAGCATCAATTGTGGTAACAGTGCTGCTGCTGCTGTTGGTATGCCTCATGATCGTCATATTAAAGGAAATGCAGTTGGTGATATTGGTAGTGAGAGGGTGGTGGTGACATGGTAATAATGGCAATGGTGGTGGTAGTGGTGATTATGGTGGTAGTGGCAATGGTGGTGGTAGTGGTGATTATGGTGGTAGTGGCAGTGGT
>PVLD010031146.1:0-16054 GCA_004027595.1 Dinomys branickii | reverse complement strand
CGATGACAGGATATTAGATTAATAGTGTATATCTGTATGTGTTAGCCTGAACACACACTTCGAAAATATCAATATGTAAAGCAGCAACAAGCGGTGTTTTCTTCTGTTGTTGTTGTTGTTGATGTTGTTGCTGTTGTTGATGTATGCCTGTTTTCTTTCTTGTCTTTGGATTTTTGGTTCTTGTGTTTTTTTTTTTTTTCTGTTGTTGAGAGGATCAACTGTCTGACTAAATTTGCATGTCTGTATATGTGTCCATACATCTACAATTCGAAGATATCAATGGATAAAGCAACAACTAGTGTTGAGACCATATCACCTTGTCTATAGATTAGTTGTGATTGTACTATTTTCTATGATAATGGGTGTCTGTTTGTCAATATGTTTTTGTACTTTTATGTTTCTAAAATAAATAAAAAGAAAATATCATAGAGTTTTAGTCTCGTGAAATTAGAAGTCTAGACTTCAGTAGTGAAAGTCTTCCCCTTTCTGAAATAAATGCCTTTGTTCAAATGGAAGTCTATTTTTTAAATATCTCATCAAGGTCCTTTTGACATAGTTTCATAAATATTTCAGCAGCCATATTTTACCATCAGATACGTTGTTTGTCTGGACAGCTTCCACTATCAGACTTATTTCACTATCTTCTTGATGTATTTACCAGTATGTCCTCATATCTAGTGGATAATTGTCTCAAGGAGAAACATAAGTTGCAGTCATATCAAGAAGGGGAACAATTTTGAATTTAAGCACTTGTGTATCTAATTTCCTTTTGTAAATGCAATGGTAAAAGCATACAATTTTCATTTTAGATACCATCACAACAATAAATTTGACAGCATTAGGCACCCTGATGAAGTCATTCTTAGTTTCAGCAGAACAATACTGAAACTTTGTTTCAATATGATAGACCTTACCTGGAGACACAAATAGCTGAATTGTGTTTGACATCTGCATTCAGGTAAGTACTTAAAAATCTTAAGGATGAATGTTAGTACCTGAAATGCACTATTTGATTATACACAAATCACAATTTCTCCCTAAATCAATATACATTTTAAGACATGGTTCACAGTTTTTAAATGCTCCTACAAAATAGGACAAAATATCGTATACATACCTCTACTGGGGACTCTGCTTTAGGTTCTTGGTGACAGTGTCTGCTCAAATGCAATGACCAGTGCTGATCACCCTATACACGTTTGAGACACTAACTCAGAGGAATAGGTGTCTCGGGAGCCACACATTTTCAGTTACATCCTTGAGGAAGATGCCCCTGGGGACCAGTTCTTGAGAAAGGTCTCCTCCTAGGAATTCAACCACACACTTTCAGGGTCTCTCTGGCTTTTAATTCCCATGTTGTGTTCCCTCCTTTCTTATTTTCATCATGGAAATATTTTATCAATTATTAATTTATATGTCATCTCACGTTAATGACAATCACTTGTTTTCTCATTGTTTAAAAATCCATGGCAGACTCTTGACCCCAGAGTTTCGGGAATGATGTCTTCACTTATCATACAATGGAACACCTTATAAACATGTGGTGGTGAGAACCTGAATATCAGCTGTTATAGATACGTTTGAATCCTTGTGCCTATTGTTCATGAAAAATGTTCTTAGGTCAAAAATGGATGGCTTGGTTTTAAGGTCATCATTTCTCATCCTGGATAACATTAGTGGACTTTGAATAATGGTTGACAGTCTTCACTTTAATTTTAAACTAGTCAATGAAGAATCTGATTTTACAAATAATTCAATAGATTTTAGCCAGTAGTTTTTAAATCTTTTTTCCCATCAAACTAGTAAGTTATATATTTGATGCACTAATTTTTTTCCAGAATGTGCCATCAAAATATTATACTCTAAAGTCAACTGAATGATATTTGAGTCCAATTTTAACATGTATACCTGACCATAGATTTTAAAATCTGTTCTTTAAACTTCTTTGGATTGAAGATACTCTTATTTCTTCTGCAAGTGGTTTGGGACAGATAAAAAACGGTAGGGTTTTGTCAGTAACTTTGTCTGACCGATCTTCCTTGAAACCATGATTCAAGTAAGATCCTCATAAAACCAAGGGTTGCCTAGGGTCCTGGAGAGGCCAGTGATTAATTAACATTATGTTCTGATTCTGGGGAAACATACTTCTACACTCCAGCTTTAATATAATACATTTCATCTGTAGTCTCATTTTGGAATACTGTTTACTGATACTTTTTTAAATTGTTCCTGTTGTTGTTGCTTAGTGACTTGGTCTGAACTTTTTGAGAAAGAAAAGATAAGATTTATCATGAGAAATTCATTATGATATATTTTTAAAGAATTTAATATCTAGCACCCAAGATCCTATTCTGGAATACTTGAAGACATAATTCTGTCTCTAGTGCTTGCTCTTGGGAGCACTCATGGAGTATGTGTTTTCTTGTAGACAGTTGCATTCTACTCGGACTTCATTTCCTGACCTTCCTAATGCAAATGTTACACATTATTTTCTTAAATAATTGGTGTGTCCAGCAAAGGAAGAACATGGCTTTAGGACTTGTTTGAGAAGAATGCATGTTTTGTGGGCTAAATTATTCCCATGATAAATTCATGTATCAAAGCCCTAACCCATAACAGCTGGAGGCATAGAGACAGCCCTTTCAAAAGTCAATTATGGCTCAGTGAGGTCATGAAGACATGCCCCTCGGTGAGATCAGTGTCTTTATTGAAAACGACACCAAAGGCCAAAGTGTGCTCTCTTATCCTCCCTCCTTTTTTCCCTCTGCAACGCCCCGTCTGTTTTCTCCTCCACCACCACTATGCTGTCCTCATAAACAATGTAAGAGAACCTGTGATCACACAGAAAGATGGTGGCCACTTAAAGGAGGACAGAAATTCCTGACTGGTGACTTAATCAGAGAGAAAAGTGACCGTTGTTTATGGTTCCAGAATTACGGGAAAATGATTTTCTATCAATGAAGCTGCCTAAATTCACTTTGAAAAGAAGAGCTATTTCCCTAAAGTTTCCCGATAGGTTGCACTGTTTTCAGTCTTGAGACGTCAGGCTTTGTGCTTTCAGGACTTCAGATTCTAAGACTTATACCAGCAGCTTTCCTGGTACCCCAGTCTTCAGCTTTAGAGTAGAAGTAACATCTTAATGTCCTCTTAGGGGCTGGGGATATAGCTCAGTAGAATAAGCGCCTGCCTAGCAAGCGCAGGGTCCTGAGTTTGATCCCCAGTACCGCAAAAAAAAAAAAAAAAAAAAAAAAAAAGTCCTCTTAATATCAGGGCTTCCAACTTGGACTGAATTTAGTCACTGATTTTCTTCTTCCCCTCTCACAGAGAAGCTCGTGGGAGTTTTTGACCTTCTCTGTCTTTTTTTATTTTAAAGAGAAAGAAAAATAATAAGAAAATACCAATAATGAAGACAAAAATAAACCAATACAAAAACAATAAAAACTACAGGATTCCAAAACAAGATGATAGGAATTAACAAAGGTTATCATATTATATATTATTATCTTCAGTGAAGTTGCTCAGATTACCAGGTGTAAGAATGCAAGATTGATCAAATTATTAAAGACAACAATTAAGAAAAACCATTAGAAATGTTGCAGAGCTTCGTTAAATGAGATGATAGGAATTCAGTAATAGTTATTATATTGCATATTATGTCTTCAAATTAGTTGTTCCAGTTACCAGATATAAGCATGCTAAGCTGGTTCTGAGAGAAAAAAATTAAGCATTAAATGTTCCTTTCAATAAACCAATGGACATCAGCAGTACACAAATCTTGGCTATCCTTGTATGTATATTTCTTTCTTTTATTTTTTATTTTAAAAACAAAAGAATGAAAACATTAACAAACACACAGACATAAATGAAACAACCTAAAAACAATAAAAAGAATAAAGAATTTCAGGCAAGGTGATAAAAGATTAACAATGGTTGTTATATTCATATTGTTATCTTCAAATTTGTTGCTCAGATAGACACACATAGGCCTGTAAGAATGAACAAATAAATATCAACTGTTCCTTTCAAGAAAGCAATAGAAATTAGTAGTGCATTATCTTAGGATCTTGCATATACATATATTTTCCCTTCTTCCTTTGTTTCTCTTTTCCCTCATTCACTTGGAGATGATGGAATGAGAGAATACAGTATTTACACATGTGAGTCTTATTTATCTCACTTATGAGTATGGTCTCTAGTTGCATCCATTTACCTATAAAAGCCTCAAGTTTATCCTTCTTTATAGCTCAGCGATATTTCATTATATAAAAATGCCACATCTTTTTTATCCATTCCTCAACTGATGAGCATTTCGGTTGTTTCCAAGATTTAGCTAGGACAAATTGCCCTATTATAAACATGGGTGCACATATATCTTTTTGGTATGATGTTTTTAGTTCTTATGGAAAAATATTCCAAAAGGAAAAAACTGGGTTAAATGGGACATGTAATCCTAGTTTACTGAGAAATCTCTAGACTGATTTCCTCAGTGGTTGTACCAGTCCACACTCCCATCAATAGTAGAGAAGAGTTCCTTTTTCCCCACAGCCCTACCAGCATTTGTTATTGGTTGATTTCTTGATGATAGCCAGTCTTTGTGGGGTGAGATGGAATCTCAGTGTTGTTTTAATTTGCATTTCTCAAATGACTAATGAAGTGAAACATTTTCTCACATATTTATTCATCTTTAGTATTTCTTCATTTGAGAAGTGTGTATTCATCTCAGATGCCCATTTAAGGATTGGGTCTTTCAATTTGGGGGGCCTAATTTTTGAAGAAATTCTTTATATGTTCTAGGTAGAAGTCCTTTGTTTGAGGGACAGTTGGCTAAAATTTTTTCCCAATTTGTGGGTCTCACTATCTTTTGAGTCAATTTCTTCTCTCTCTCTCTCTCTCTCTCATAACAAAGAAAGCAAACTTTTGTCTAGCTTGCCTTATATTTCCTTTTAATGAAACAAGTTTTAAAGAACAATGTATTAGTCATGACTTTCTTTTTCCACGTCTGTTTCTGTGCTCCTCCTCTATTCACTGTGCTGTGGTACATATGAGAGCATAGTTTTGCATGACAGACTACAATTTTCTCCTGAATTTGATGCTTGTCTGGCCATGGTGTGCCTTATCTGATTTACTTTGTATTATTCTACTTGTGTGTCACTGAGCTTCTTGAATCTAGAGTTGGTATCATCCCACACTGTGAGTGGAGTCAGGCAGTGACTGTCTTTACTTCTGTCTCTCTCTGATTTTAAATCAAGCCAGCATTGCTCTTATTCCCTGATGTTTGATTTCCATCTTCTTTTTTTCCTGTGCTGCAGTTTGGTAATTACCTAGTAACTTGGTTCCCTTTGTTGCAGAAAGTTATAAGAAAATGTGATTCGGTTTCTTGGTGTTTCCTTCACTCTTGAGATGTCCTTATGGAACAATTCTTAAATTGTCTTTGTATTGATAGTACAGCGTTACCTTGGATTACAAACCTAATTTGTTTTACCATGTGAGGGAAGATGTCTCCATTTATGTTTCTATGGAAAAGATGTCAGTGGTCGTATCTGTCACCTGATACAGAGTTTGTGAATGGAAGCAAAATTTTGTCCACAAACAAAAATTATTTGCAAACAGAAGCCTTTGTGAAAAGAAGTACTACTGTACTGTCTTCTTTATTTTTTAAAGACACTTGGCAATTAGAGGTGATGAGGATGTAGCTCAGGGTCACAATACTTGCCTGGCATATGCAGGGTCCTGAGTTTGGACTTCCAGTATCAAGAAAAAAAAAGGGGGAGTAATTGTAGTAGTGTTATGTGCACTCTCCCATTTTAAAGATTTCCCATGGTTTGTAAAAAGCAGTCTGCATTGAACATAGATTGCAATCACAAACTGAACATGTTAGTCAGGTTTATAAAATACTATCTTCTTCGATTTTCAGTAAGGACATCCAATGAGTTAATTTAAGTATGATAACTTTATATCTAATGTTCTTATGTAATTACTTGGATAACCTCTGAATCTCTACTAAAATTATCCATTTTACCTCCACATATTTAATACAGAAGGTTGTTTTGCTAAATTCTATGTTGCAGATAATGTTTATTGCTGCACAGTCTCACATTACATAGATCAGTCACAATTTGTAGTGCTTTTCATCTGTGGTACGAATTTGGCTGTTCTTAGTTATCAGGAGAGCTGACACTTTCCTTCGCACTTGAGTTCACTATAACATAAGTCAAATGAGTTCTTCAACATGTAGGAGTGCAATTTCTTAGGCAGACCTCAGCATCCTATAGCTGTGACATTAGCTTAGTCAGAATTTACTTGGGGGTAGTTCCAATAAGCCCCTTCACAACTGTATTTACAAAACAAAGTGAATTCCATGGCTGTTCTTGGAAAGATCAAGACTTTAAATAGTGCAAGTTCACTGGGTAAGTGTGATAAGAACACACCAGTGTACCACCCATAGACTTAATAAACAATCGTAACAGGCTATGCACTATCTAGTTTTTGACAAATGGTGTAGGATCTTACAGTTGAAATTGTACAAAAATAACCTCTTGCTGCTGAGCAGGAGGACACACACATTCACACACATACATTCACACAAAGAAGAGCAAATAATCTCAGATTAGGGTCCTTATTCAGAGTTGCCACAGCTGTTATATAAACTTTCTACTTAAAAAGAAAAAAAAAATTAGGTGTAAGAAAAGAGTAAATCTGACACTTAAAAAAATAGCCAATATAAATTTAGTAAGCCCAAAGGTCAGTTTTGGTAGAAAAAAAGTTGAAAAACTGAGGAAAGAGCGAAATTATGTACTCATCCCAATTTTTCTATGAATCCAAGGTGAATAGGTTCTTTTAAAATTACATTTCCTGCCTTATGCTACAAGTACTATACTTAAGAACTTATTGACTCAGATGAATGAAACTTTCTACACCAAACCCAAATATAAAAATCTAAATATATATTAAAAAGTCAAAATATCTCTTTCAGAATTCTTTGATATTGAAAAGTTTAATTCTTACAGTTCATTTACAGTGGTCCTTTAAGTCCATTAAATATGAGTTTATATGAGTTTATAGTCTTAATCTTATTATATTGATATAATTTTGAAATATAGATGAGGACTGTGGTACCTTTAAACTTGTACAATAGGTTTATACGTAAACTCACTGGTCAAGAAAGGTCCAAAACAAAGAACATGTTTATCAATACAGTTAAATATTTCCTCTAATGACACAAGGAACTTCAATAAACCTAGGCCACTAACTGTCTAATATCACAAAACAATAAAATGATTTTGCTCACCAAAGAATAAATATCATTTGAATAAAGTTAAGGGTAAAACTTTAAACAATAAAAGTGTTTCTATGTTGGGTCTATGTGTGTTGCATTAAAAAGTATAAAATAATTTTAATTGGATAAAATAATTTCACTGGTAATGTGATTGTAATTCAAAGAATAGAGTCACTAGTGTTATCCATTTTTCATTCAAAATATTTTTTAAAAATTGAAGGAATTTTAAATGTAAATTATAGTTCAATTTTGATAACTATATTGGTTTGGAGAATATTTTGCAAGGGAGAACAATATAACACAGGACACATTCTTTACATGATTGTTTATAACAGTCACCCAAAGAATGATATACAAGAGAGTACAGGAAAACTGTCCACACACTAAGACAAAGGAATCCAGCTGAGGGTCTGGATCCCAAGGAAACGCCCTGCATGAGTCCAGCTGAAGACCTAGGGAGCACACCAATGCCTCCCATGAGTCCACCTGGAGGCCCAGAGCCCATAACAGTATCTTTTGCAGGCCTGTTTCACGGATCTGTGTTGGGAAGGCCCAAAGATCAGTGGTGGAATCTAGGAAGTCTGTGCTAGAGGGATGAAGGAGCTGTGCTAGCAGGCTGTGAGATTCGCACTGGAGCTAGGAAGCGATGCTCAAAGTAAGAACCAGAGCTTCCCTGAAAGGTACCATGGCCAACCTCAGCAACAGTGAGGGCCCAAGCTCTTCATTGGTGAAGACAGCTGAGTTCCCATCAGGAAAGCCAATGCAGAAGGCTTCTTCAGGAGACTGAGCTGTGTACCATCATCCTGTCTGGAGCCAGGAAGCAATGCTCAGAGTGAGGACCAGAGGTCCCCCAAAGTGAACCTGAGCTATTCTCAGTACCAACAATGTCTCAAGTTCCTCAGAGGATGAAAACAGCTAAGTTCATCAGGAAATCCAGGATGAAGAGCTCCTCCAAAACAACCAACAGTTCCACCAGCTCCCAGCAGTCTCACTTCTTCTGCCTCTTAAGCTGCTAGCAATAGTTTTCAGGTGGACCTCTCATACCCAGCACCATGCTTACTCAGATCAGCTGCGGGTTATAAATTGACCACCAGTTGTCAGTCCACTACAATAACGTAGGTATAAAAATGGATTTTAGCTATCTGAAGCTACAGTTTTTAAGATGCAGTGATTGACTACATCTGTCTATAAAGAGGAACACCAAAAACTAGTCATAGATAAAGAATGAACAACTTTGTCTTATCTATTATGGTTTTTGTATTATCAAATTTCTTTAATAATTATAAAATCTTATGTTTTTCTTTATACTTGGAAGGAAATATTTCTCTCAGGAAGGTAACTGACTACTCCATGGCAAAGTGGTGAACAGCACCTATATTTATATTTTCCTATTCAGAGTCAAGATTCATAGCTTTTTTTAACATTTATTTTTTTAAAATCATAACCATGAAAATATGCTTTAAAGATCTTCATCTGGCTCTTATTTTACTTATGCCATAGTAGATAATGACAATCCTCTATGTTTTTCTTATTGATGCAGATCTGACGTTACATTCACTGACACGAACACATGGGTTTGTCACGAAGCTCTGTAAGGCAGACTTCACATCCTTATTCCGCAGGCTGTAGATCATGGGGTTCAGCATAGGGATCACCAGGGTGTAAAACACAGAAGCTAGTTTATCAGTGTCCAGGGAGTGGTTACTCCCGGGCTGTAAATACATGAACAGCAGTGTTCCATAGAAAACTGTGACAGCTGTTATATGTGACCCACAGGTAGAAAAGGCTTTCTTCCTCCCTTCTGATGACTTTATCTTTAGAATAGACAGAATAATGTTGACATAGGAAACTACAACTATCGTGAGGGAAAAAAACAAATTTGTCCCTGCAGATAGAAAGACAAGCATTTCTGTAACAGAAGTATCAGAGCAGGACAATGCTAGCAGAGGTGTAATGTCACAGTAAAAATGATTGATGGTATTGGAAGAACAAAAAGGCAGGGAAAATACACAAAGTGTAAACACAATGGAAGTGAAAAGGCCATAGAGGTAGGTGAGGGACATCAGCAGTAGGCAGATACGTGGAGACACCACCACCATGTAGAGCAGGGGATTGCAGATGGCCACGTAGCGGTCATAGGCCATCACGGCCAGCATGAAGATCTCAGCCACAATGAAAACCAGGAATCCTCCCAGCTGGGTGGCGCACCCATAGTATGAGATGGTTTTCTTATTTGCCAAGAAGTTTCTCAACATCTTAGGGGCGATGACAGTGGAGTTGCCAAAGTTGATGACAGCCAGGTGTCGGAGGAAGAAGTACATGGGGGTCTGCAGCCGGGAGTGCATACTGGTGAGGGTGATGATGCCCAGGTTCCCTGCCGAGGTCAGCACATAAATGACAAGGAAGACAAGGAAGAGGGGCACCTGCAGCTCGGGACGCTCTGAGACCCCTAAGAGAATGAACTCAACGATCTCTGTCCTATTTCCTGGAGCTGTGAGATTTTTAGAATTTCCCATCTGTTTAGAGAAGAATGAAGTCCCTGTAAGGTTAAGGTATCACAGTAGTACTGCTATTAGAAGGGAAGGTGAGTCAGGTGGGATTTTCTTAAATCAGGCATCAATCTAACCCAGAGGTAACCTCAGGTTTGTACACATTAAATATGAAATTGCAGTGAAATGGAGAGAAGAGAATTAAGTATAAAAAGCTAAGTAAATTACTCAAGAGCATGTAGTACATGCAGATTCACATTTAACTGTCACTGATCTTTAGAAGGGTTAGCTTGCACTCCTCTGAATTCGCTGTTGCTATGTCTCAATTAATATGAGGCAGATTTGAGAAACTGCCCACTCCTACATAAGCCAAATTATCTGTGAAACTTTTTCAGTCCCAGCTCATGCTTTTTCTCAAGACGTAATGAATCCAGGCACCATTCATTTTACCTCACCATTTGCTTTGAATGAATATTTTATTTCCATATTTTAACACCCACATTTGTTAGTTGTTTTGTTCTTAGTTATCTTAGTTAAATGGGAGAAAAATACATGGAATTGTACTCAGAGATATGTTTACATTGCATAGTTAAATCACATATATTAATATCATATATACATTTTTCATATAATCAGATTTTTAACATAGCTAGGCACACTTCTAAAGTTGCTTTTTCAGGATGATTTCATTCCCACTAGTAATGCAATGAGACTCTCTGTCCTGGCAAGTGATAGCATGCTCCGTTGCAACTAAAATGATTGCATCTCCTCTAAATCACGGGGATTGAACTTCTGAGAGTCCAGATTGTTGCATTGTTTGGGTAGTAGAAAGATATACTTGTTAATATATTTCTCTCTCTCTGTCTGAACAAAACATGATAGCACAGATCAAAAGATACAAATCCAATCTTATATGTCTAAAAAGACAATGAAATAATATAGAATGAAAAAGGGAAATAGGAACAAAGTTACCAAACTTTTGAATATGTAATTTATTTATTTCTGACAAAAAACATTGTGCTTTTCCTTTGCATTCTTTCAGTAATTTGTTTATTAATCAGATATTTACTGAATTTCTACTCTGTCCCTGATGATGTTTAAGCTTTAAATAAATGTACTGTGCCTCATCTCATAAAACTGCTATTCCATTTAGAGAAAGCAGACAATAGCCTGTTGCAATGCCTATAATCGAGGTAATTCTGAGTTGTATTGTGTGTAATGAAGAAATTAAACATGGGGATACATGAAGTTAGGGTGGGGCAATCACGCATGGGGTGTTTGGGAAATCCTGTCTGAGATGGCGATTTTAGACATGATACCTGAGGAAAAACAAGGAAACAACTATTCCGTGAATCCTATCAAGAAGAGTGCAGGATTCTGGGCAAGGGGAGTCTTAGGGGAGCTGCCACTCTGAGGTAAATAATAGCTTTTAAACTTAGGTTAATTATCTATGGAAAATGGGTATGTAATAGTATCACAGAATAACAATGAACAACTAGAAAAGGGGAAGGTACATATATCATCCTTAGAATAATGATTTATTTGAAGTTTATTTTAAACTATGGAATAATATTAAGATAGATGAGTCTCATAATAAACTCTAAAGGATAAACATTATTCTTGCAATATTAAAGATGATGACTTATAGGGGTTGAAAAGTACATCAAGGCATATGTTAAAATTTTTACAAGTATAAAACCACTTATACACTTCTTATGCATTTTTCAGACAAGTTAATGCTAGGTAGACAAAAGCTGAGAAAAAATATCTTAAGAGAATCTGATCACTATGACAATTTGGAGGTGAAAAAGATGTTCCCTTCTATGTAAGTAATATGATGCATTATATGAAATTCTTGCGAAGTAAGTGCAGTTCACTGAAGATAAACTTTATGAGATATTGGCCATGAAGTTACTGTTCATGACCTGTGTTGCCCACGAAGGCAGTAGTGGTGAACATTCGACATGCACGTTATTGTGTTTTTCTTTTAGGGCGAATGATATTAACATATGAGTTGGATTTTTAAAGCTCAACTTCAGGATTCAGGTTTAATTACAGTGTTGGTAGTTTGTGATAAAAAGTTGAGTTCAGAGTTCGTTTGACCCCACTTAGTCTCTAAGAGGTTCACCATCACCTAAGACAGAGAAATCTAATTGATATTTTTGTCAGATCACACTTTCAGCAGTTCTGAAGATTTTATTAAGCATTTAGGCAACCAAATATCAGTCAAAAGCACACCTGTGCTTCAGTAACCTCAGTATGAATAACTAGAAATTTTAAAATCTACTTCCAGATTGTTCTGTTTTTAACTGTCATTTTTTGTTGTGCCTCATTGAATTTCCAAGATTTGTCACTGAAGGCCAATCCTCCTAATTTAGGGATTCTAAGTTAACTGCAAATAAAGAGCAAGCAAACTTATTAAAACATTCTCTTTTCACTAGTCGAACTATGGCAAACCAGAAAACATCTTCATTTTGGCTTTAATCTTTCTGTGTAAATATCTTAGAGGTTTGATCTCATCAGACAGCAGCCTGGGCTTCTACACTTGAAGACTACCACCTGCCTAGGCAAATGCCGCACTGCAAGTGGAAGCCAATCACTTTGCACACTCCCCAGAAAATTGCTTTGATATATTCTCATTCAAATGTTGGCAGACATACTTCACTATTAGATGCACAGTTTATCCAGATGTATTATTGCTGCATTGATTATATGATCTACCTACATATAAATGCTGGGAAATATGTGATGATTTCCTTACATGATGTCTAGTGTAAGGTTTTATCATGAAGGGGCATAATTTTGAGTTAGGCACTTGTGTATCCACTTTCCTTTATTAGTGAAATAGTAAATGTGAAATTTTCACTTATATAACAGAGCAAATATAAGATCATGACATAAACAGATTCACTGAGAAGAAAATTAAGAGCTGGTATGACTATATAACTCCTGAGACATGATCATTACATTTCTCAAATATAAATGCTGATATTCCTAAATGGAATTACAGTTTTATAGAGAAAAAACTTTAGAATATGCATTATTTGTTTGAGTATACATATTTCCTATTACCTTTCAAAATCAAACTGGCATGCATCCTTTGCAGACATTGATTGAATTTTTAAAAAGTTCTTTCAAGAAAAATGAAGTATTCTCTACCCACCTCTACTGAGGAAGGAATCCGCTTCGGGTTCTTAGTGTCAGAGTCCACAAAGCCACAGCTGTGAGATCAGAGGGCTCTATGAAACTTCGAAAACCCAAGTCAGAAGCGCAGGTGCAGACTGAGAGACAAACATTTGCTGTTGCATCACTGGGGAAGATGCCCCTGGAGATCTCTCCCAAGCAGCATTCTCTTCTAGGAATTCAAGGGGATGCACCAGGGTCTCTCTGGTTTCCGTTTCCTTGTTGCCTTCCCCTCTTTCTTCTTTCTGGTATGAAAATACATGTCCCAAACATGGCACCTGGCTTCATTCCACCCTCATCTCCAACAGACCTTTCACAGTTTACACTAGGAGTTCTTATTTATTTTATAGTACAGCTTCATATATATTTGGTAATTGACAATCAAAGATTATACTTGCAATAACATTTCAGTAATTTTGCCCATTTTCATAACTCATCTTCTTACTTGTAGCAGATTCTATTTTTTTTTTTGCACCTGACTTCTTAAGTCATATATTGGTCACCGATTTTGATGTATTCACTCTTATCCTGCCTAAAATCCTCTGTACATTTCTTCAGTACATGGAAACTATGCCTTTACAATCTATTTTGAGGCAATGGCCTCTGTGTCTCCTGGTTTTAATGGAAGTTTATCCACTCCTTAATTATTTGGCATTCCTTTTCCTTAGACTACAAATTTTCTCCTGGTAAGAAGGGAGGAAAAGTGACTTTTAATTTGAGTAAAATGATTATCTTTCCCAGGTCGTCTCTGAGTTACCAAATTGTAAGGTCAACAATGTGTGAAAATTGTGCTATCACCTTAATTGAGGAGTAATTTTATTTTTTATGTATACAGTGAGTTGTATCTACATAGGAAATGGTGGTTGGAGAATTCACAGACTGTGGGTCTAGTACCAGAGGGACCATTTGACAGGAGGACTAGCCAGAGAAGTAATAAATAAATAAATAATAAGAAATATTATAATAATAATATAATATAATATACTAAATAAATCACCGAAGTGATGCATTTATAATACATTGAATGTTAATATAGTGACCTTAGAAAACTTAAATTTGGCAATAAAAGTATTTGCTCAGTTTTCTGAAGATGTTCAGCTACAACTTCAAGGACTAATAGCTAGCATAAAGGAAGAACTCAACAGAATTAGATTTGCCAAAATGAAGAAAATCAAAAATTGACAGTCACAATGAATAGTTGCTTCTCTGAAGAACAGGTTCAAATGCATAAGAAGTACATTAAAAATGTCCAGCATCCCAGGGAAGACAAGTGCCTATTAAAATAATACTGAGAATTTACTTTTTTCCTGCAAGAACAGTCAGTAGAAATTGAAAGAGCAACAAATGCTGGCAACATTGTGGGACAAAAGAAATCCTTCTGTAGGACAAAATGGCCCTCCAGCCAGTATACTTCCGTTTCTTAGTTACCCAGGGAATATTTCCTGTTCCAAATTCTGTTGCTCCTGTCTAGTAGAAATGACTGGTCACTGTGATGCATAGCTGGTCACTGTGATTGATTTTGTATAAACCAGTCCCCAACTGATAAGCCATTTACAGCAGGCTTCCTAATGCTGAGGCTCTCGCCACTGTGTAGGGGAGCTTCCTTGTGTAGAGGCCTCTGCTCTGAAATTTAGATCCTTACAAACACTCCTGGCATCTTTCTCTGTCTATCAAGATGCAAACTGTTGAACAATTAACAATTATCACCACAGCCAAATACCTATATAAGTCACACTTACGAATGGAAATCCCTACTTCACAGTTTCCTGTGATTTACTTAGAAATGTTAGTTATAATTAGTATAGGTTAATAATCTATTGTTATTACTCATATAATCCTAAATGGGGCACGAAAGGAGTCTATTTTTGTCAGTTATTGGACAAAATCTAGTTGTATAATTATCAGATGAAGGAAGTTGTAAAATGCATTCTTACGTAAGAAATAACAATGTAAAATGTTCCTTCATTCCCTCCACATGAGAGTTGCACTCTAAGTGTGACTTGGCTACAAAAATAAAAAGTAAAACAAAGAAAGAACAACCATATATGGTTGATCATGAGAGAAAAGTTGATTTTGTTTCTAGAAGTCATTTTCTTAGTATCACAGATACAGAAGTCTGCTTGTTCCTGCTGAGAGCCCTCTGCAACGCCTCCTTGACATCCATGTTCCAGAGGCTGCAGATCAGGAGGTTCAGCATGGGGATGATCACTGTGTAGAAGACAGATGCCATCTTGTCTGTGTCCAGAAAGTGGGGGGAGCTGGCCTGGAGGTACATGAAGATCAGGGTCCTGTAGAATATGGTCACTGCCAGCATGTGGGAGCCACAGGTGGAGAAGGCTTTGCGCCTTCCCTCAGCTGAGCACATCCTCAGAATGGCAGAGATGATGAACGTGTAGGAGACAGAGACAATCAGGACAGAGGAAATGAACGTGACCCCAGCACAGATCAAAACCCACAGCTGTTTGGAGCACGTGTCAGAGCACGTGAGCCTGAGCAGAGTGGTGTCACTGCAGTAGAAGTGATAGATGACATTGGAGTGCCAGTAGCTGAGGTGGAAGGTCAGGATGGTATGGAACAGGGCCTTCAGGATGCTGTAGCTGTAGGGAGCAGCGACGAGCTGCACGCAGATGGCTGGGGACATTCTGACCTTGTAGAGCAGAGGGCTGCAAATGGTCATGTATCTGTCGTAGGCTATGGAGGCCAGGAGCAGGCACTCACACACCATAAACATGAGAAAGTAGCCTAACTGAGGAGCACAGGCCTGGAAGGAGACAGGAAGTTCCCCAGAATTTTGGGTGTGATGACAGAGGAATAGCAGAAATCAACAAAAGCTGGGCTGCTCAGGAAGTACATTGGGATGTTGAGTCTTGACTCCATTCTGAGGACCAGGATAAAACCCAGGTTGCTCACCGCCGTGAACATGGAGATGGATAAGAAAGCCAGGAAGAGAGGCATCTTCAACTCCCGGCGGTCCGTGTGGCCCAGCACAATGAAGTGTGTCACGGGCATGCAGTTCATGTCAGCCGCGTGTGCTCAGGACAGCTGAATGAACAAGAACAGAGGAGGAGTGTCCAGGGGCTGTGTTCTTAAAATCATCCCAAGAAAT
>PVLD010031145.1:0-16055 GCA_004027595.1 Dinomys branickii | reverse complement strand
TTGTTGTTGTTGTTGTTGTTTTTGCTGTTGTTGATGTTTGCCTGTTTTGTTTTTTGTCTTTGGATTTTTGGTTTTTGTGTTTTTTCTGTTGTTGAGAGGATTAATTGTCTGACTAAATTTGCATGTCTGTATATGGGTTTATATATTTACACTTCTAAGATATCAATGGATAAAGCAATAACCACTGTTGAGATCATATCACCTTGTCTATAGATTAGTTGTGATTGTACTATTTTTTATGCTAATTGGTGTGTTTGTCAATATGTTTTTGTACTTGTATTTTTTTAAAATAAAAAAAAACCAAAATATGGACTAAGAAAAGCTAAGACTTTTCAATCTATAAATAATGATAATAGTTATATCTGCAAATAACATGGTTTAAAATATTTTATATACTTCATTTAAATTCATACTATTATTTCCTCATTTTCAGATGAGTAAATTAAGAGTGAGGGATATTAATTTCTTTTTTTTGCTCAAAGACTGACCACCAGTAACTGGTAGAGCAAGAAACCATACCTTGCCATCTACCTCTTCCTCATTGTATACACACTGACAGACTGGACATAGGTGGCAATGAGCTCTGTTTCAATGAAAATGTCTGTGTAGAGAGAGAAGTTGACTTCTTGCTGAACACATGGAAAGGGAAATTAAAACACTTAGTGACTGTTGAACTGATATACTTTGAGAACATTTCTGATATCGAGATTTCAAGACCTTTAAACACAGTCATTAAGAGTCCATTGTGTTAATTTATCCTTCCCTTCTTTTTTTCCTCTTTTAGTAGTTGAAGGATCCGCATTTCCTTCTACTTGCCTTCATCAACTGAAACCCTGGTGAATTTCACTGAAAGGAAAAATATTCTTCACCACAGATATTTTCTCTCCAGAATCCCTAGACCATAGATTCATTGTTTGTTCCAATCAGTGATACTAAATTCTAGATCCCTGCCACAGTCTCACAGAGGATGCTGGGGCTGGGAACTAGTAACAAGAGGTACTGTTTGTCCATCTTTGCTACTATGGCCCAAAACTCATACAGAACAAGCAAAACCTACGTGTCTGTTAGATCCATTAGCCTTAATGCAATCAGTCTTATTTGAAAGATTGATTTGATATTACCCAATTAGGTGACTATTAATTTGAGGACAAATAGAGAGGGACAGATACTTTGGAATCCCATACATATTGGGTTATTCTGGTAAACTCTGTTCTGTTTTATTTTTTTTAAATGAAAGTCGCTAATTTTCTTTTTATTTCTAATATTATCTTAATAACCATCGATTTCAATCCCTCTTTTAAAGAAAGGCTAATGAAAGCTCTAAAAAGGGAACTGAGGGTACGCTGCCACAGCACTGATCTATTTTCGATCTTTCTTTCTTTCTTTCTTAGCTTATAGATTATGTCAGTTAATAAACATAGGTAGTAATGACTAATAAATATAATAAGTATTGATAAGGATAATAAGCCTAAACCAGGAATGGGGTTTGTGCAAGGACAATTTGGTGTAAAATACAAATTCAGAATAAAGCTAACAGGAAAAATTAGAATTATGGTGAAAGATTACAGGTTTCTCCTACTGGGATTCATTGAACTTACGCAAGATAACACTCTTGGGTTGATGTCTTAAAAGCAAATCTGCCTTCCTCATGGAGAAATGGGCAAGAGAATAATGTCTTTATACAGGATGCTTAATCATTTGTACTGAACTTGGGGTGAAATCAAAGAGTTTTAATTTGAATTAATGGACCAGTTATCTAAGAAGTAGGTTTGGGTACTGTTGGGATTAGGTCCTTATTTCTAACACTTTTCTAAACTACGGTGTAGGAAGTAGACTGACAATGGGTAACTCATTTATCTTTTGTATTTCTAACATGGATACGGTGGTGCAATTTTTATCCTACAGCATAGGTTTTTATTGGAAGGAAATAATGGATCTAAAACAGTTTACCGGAAACACAAAGATAGGAAGTTCCCTCCTCTAGATCTTTCCTTGTACAGAACTCATCTTTGAAAGGCTCCCTGCATCACATCCCTCCTTTAATGGCGAGTGAAGAAATCTAAAGTAATATGGCTTCTTCAAAAAAAAAGCAAATTTGTTTTAGTAGAAAAAGTTGATCTAGTAATTCAATACCAGGATTTGGTAGTATGAAGGATTTAGTAGTATAAATGATTTAGTCATGTAAATGACTTTGTTAAGAAATCGTTTCTGCTTGTTTTCATTCTTTCCATCTTCCCTGGTTTTATGCTTAGTCAGGTTCACTGTGTGTGACCGGGTGACCACAAATACTTTCAAGCGTATAGTCTAAGATTTTGGCTGCCAAAGTAGTCTTATGTCCATACTGATCCAATCTTTTTGACCAGAGAAATAGACACTTCTTATAGGTTTGGCTGGAATCATGTACTAATATGCTAGTGTCGCTTAAACTGTGCAGATGAGCCAAGTGGAAGACAGTGGATTTCTTAAGGAAAATCGAGATACTTCTTTCAGAAGAAGAACTTCAGATGGTGGGAGGAATGCTGCTTGGAAAAGCAGAAGCTGTCTGTCTGTCTATTAGACCGTCCTTTACCTGTTGAAATCTTACTAATCGTGATCCTTTAAGAATCATCTAGAGTCTTTCTTTGAAGTCATTCCTCATCTTCTATCTATGCATGATGTCTCTCTCTTTTGTATTTCTTTACCATTTTATGCCTCTTTTTGCTGCTCAAGTTAATGCTGATTTTAATGTTACTATCATTTTTCTTTTTTTTGGCAGTACTGGGGATCGAACTCAGGACCCTGCGCTTGCTAGGCAAGCACTTATTCCACTGAGCTATATCCCCAGCCCTTAATGTTACTATCATAACTCAACTCTTGCATTCTCTTGTCCATCTTCTCTGAAGGTAGAGATGGTATCTAAATTGTCTTTAAATCTTCAGCAGTGTCCCAACAAGTGTCTTGATTTATAATAGACTATCAGCAAGTATGTATCAAATTGACTGCTTAATGTTATACAAGTTATAAATAATGAAAAATAAATAAGACAAGGCAGATAATTTTATTATGTATGTAATTTACTAACTGATTAGTGGATTCAAAAGGCAAACAAGCAATGTTAACTACTCTGAGCAGCCATTTATGTTTTAGGAAGTGAGAAGAAGTATAGCCTTAGGAGAACATTCAGCGTTTGAGAGGACTTGTAGAGTTGGATGTTGCTGGACCTATCCTGCACTCACTAACTCTCTTCCTTTCCTTTTGTTCTTCAGCTGTCTGGGTTCACATCTAAGCTCGTTCCAGCGATCCAGAATGCCCAAAAGAATTTCAGTGGATCTGGAAGAGAAAAGAGACTGACCGTGTTAACTCAGCCCATTTTGATTGAGACCTACACGGGGCTGATGTCATTCATTGGAAACCGAAACAAACTTGGCTATTCCCTCGCTCGCGGGAGTATCGGTTTTTGAGCCTCCTGAAGTGTTTGTTTCAGTCGGCTATGTTTTTGCACTGAAACAGCTAATTACATTTGAATAGTCCTATAGGACTTTGAATATATTTAGTATCTCAGGAAGTCTGAAAGCTTCATTAGACTGATAGGTATGCATTTCAGGTCTCACATGAGAATAATCAGTTTTCCTCAAAAACAGAAAATAAACACTGCTGAACTTCTCAAATGATGTTTTCCAATGAGTTTCTGATCATAAACTCAAGAAAGACGCGGTGGGTTCTCGCTTCTCCTGGTCTTTAAGCGCAGACATTTTCCAGGTCTTGGTCTTTCTCCCTCTGATCCTGATTTATTGGCTCATGAG
The DNA here is from genome assembly GCA_004027595.1 of Dinomys branickii. Taxonomy (NCBI): domain Eukaryota; kingdom Metazoa; phylum Chordata; class Mammalia; order Rodentia; family Dinomyidae; genus Dinomys; species Dinomys branickii. Next base: position 12,273 of record PVLD010031145.1, on the reverse strand, counting down.
CTTCTCGTTGCCTCTGTAAGTTTAGCTACCACTTTTATGCCTATGATTTTCACATACATAAACCCATTCCCAACATTTACTCCAAGATTCAGTTCTGCATTTCTACCTGACAATCATCCACAGGTTAGGGTTCCAAAAGCTTCTCAGATTCAGCTTCTTCAAAATCCTAGAGTTCTCTGTGACATTTTTATGGTCTCCTTCATCCATCCCTGAAATTCATAATTTCTGATTTGTGAAAACTTCTTGCCAAATACATCCCACAGAGTACTACCATGCCACGAGGCTCAGCATTGTGCCCTAATACAGTTGAGCTCTGGGATAACCCTCCCAACGCCTCATACACTCAAGAATGAGACTATTGGAAGATGCCTGGAATATGGGAGCACTATAGCTGACCTGCTGTTAGGAGGTGAAGCCTGGTAAAAGTAGGTCTTGGAGGACATGACCTAAGCACATACCTCCCTCGCCAGGTCCCCCTTTCTCTTTGCTTCCTGGCCACCATGCAGTGAGCAGTGTTTTGTCCACCATATCTTTCTGCTATGGCTTTTCTGCCTTGGAGCTACATGACCATGGGTTGAGATAATGAACCAAAATAAACCTCTCTTCTTTTAAATTGTGTGTGTCCTATATTGTGTTTCAGCAATGAGGAAATCACTAAGACAAACCCTACCGTGTGGATATAAAATTTAAAACTCCTTTTTATCCCAACATTTTTCATATTCTTCTCCTCTCCATTCCTACATCTATAGCATTGGATATACTTTCTAACTAGAGGTACCTGGTTCTTACCATAGCCTTTTAATTGGGGTCCCTATTTCAAGGCTGTTTCAAATCATCATGCAGTGAGTTGGTTGCCAGATTCCTGAAGCTTAATTTGATTTTATCACTCCTTTATCAAAATTTTTCAGTGGCTCATTTCCTCTTGCAGTTTGTTTTTCAAGTATATTTTTCAATTGCAGATTCTTTCCTTCTAATGAAATCTTCTGTGGAAGCCTAATTACATAAAACAGAAAGGAGTAGGACCATTGTGGTTGAAATAGAGATGAGAATGTCACTGGACTCTTCCTCCACAGGTTTGGTATGGAACGTCTATGGATCTCAAAAAGTTTTGAGGGCTGTGTTCCCAAACTACTGTCCTACCTAGTTTTGCTGCTTCTCTCTTTTTCCTTTTATTTCATGTCTGTGTTTCCATGACTTAGATCAAAGGTTCAGTAACCGAAGAGCATATCCCATCTGTTCTCATCTCTTCAAGATTCTTTTACTTTTTAATTTTAAATCCAATGTTATTTGCATTTAGAAAAGAAGCTTTAAATATTGATCATCATAAATGAAATGTTATCAAAGTAAGACTTTTGGTTTTCCCAAGACCCCAAATTGAGATACCTTGCTTGATATTTGGGTTGAACATTCTAGCTCACTTATTAATTAATTAATTAATTCATGCATTCATTCTTTCATTTATGACTTGAGGGAAGTGTATCTTTAAGTTTTTCTTTGAAAAGCTTACTTCAGCAATTTTGATATTTGTTCTCTGATACAGTCACAAACACCAGTATGATGTAAACACTCAGAACCCAAACCTTGAGTAGTTCTATTTCATTTTGTCCTTATTTACTTAAATTAATATTCCCTTTCTCCCCTCTTGTTTGCTTTCACTACACCCCCTGCCCCTTGATGCTAAATATTGTTATAGTCCTCAAGGCAAAGAACTTCTATTCACACTGTGAAAGGAAATGATGAAATCCTTAGCTGTCGTGTCAACAGTAGTGGGATGAAAAGTCCTAGGATTGTTTTGGCTCTGGATCTGAAGCAGGCATTATTGGCAAGTTGTTATAATATTGCTGCCCAAAAATCCCCATATGCCTCAAGATAGTGGCATTTGCTGGCAAAAGCCTCTGAAATGTCCTGCACATTCTTTGGAGTTACCATTTAAGGATCACCCTGACAATTGACTTCTCTGCACATTTGTCCCTCTTGTAATCTAAGCCAGACTGTTCCCAAATGACCTTCTAAAGGACATAGTGCAGCATCACCCATGGAAGGTACTCAGGATGAGAGGAGCAAGACACTTTCCAGCCTTGAGACCCGCTCTATAAAAATAGTATAAGCCTTTAATGGAGCCAAAGCAGTTTGATATGAAGAAGCATGAAGTGAAAGATAACCCAAGAACTGTCTTTATTCTTCATAAAGACTGTTAGGTAAAATTATGTTCACTGATACATGAGATCTAGAAAGTAGTATTGTGACCAGAGGGTAAGAATATTAGATACAATATTTGGATAGTAGGTCAAGATTTAACCAAAAAAACCCACAAAAGATAAAAAACAAGCTTCTTTCAGGAGGAAGGAGTTACTTCCTGGAATACTGAACTCTCATCCACTTGACATGTTCGGAAAGGAAACCATATAGTGCATATTGTGAAATTCATTGTTATATTAAAATATTTGGGGGGATTATATAATACTTTAAGGACAATGACCTTATGATTCTCCAAATAATTGTTGCTGATTGTGTACACAGTTAGACATTTCTTTTCCCTTTGGGAAAAACTGCCACAGTCACATGGTATCTTGAAAAATACAACTTTCCTAATGTTTAAGATTCTCATATCTAAAATGGAGATGAGAAAACTTCTGCCCATTTGAGGAAGATCTTTTGAGGGCTCAACAACGTAAGATCAAATTCGTGTATTACCTGTGAGACATGGAACGCCTACCTATGGAGTGACGTGACTTCATATCAGAACATGGGGAAATGTCCCAGGTAATGTGATTCAGTCCCTCCAGGGCTTGTTCCTTGGTCACCATTAACCTACTGCCTATGATTTTCTCTTTGATACTTGGTGTTCTCATTGATATTCTTTCTATTCTTCTTAACCTTAAAAGGGAGGGAAACATAGGAGAATTGGGTGGGCACCTGCAGTTTTTCTTCAGACTCTTATCTGATATGTTTCCCAAAGCGGACCGTAAATTCACTGGGAATTGGATTAGACACAGGCAGCATTAAGTACAAAGCGTAGCACCACAAGAGTGTCTTGCTTGGTGGTCTTTATCTGATCTTTATTTCATTCAGGAATTCAAACTAGAAAACTTTCTACTAAGCCTGCTTTTAAAAACTGCTTGAGTATGTCCGGTGACAGGTTCCTCACAATCTTTTGATACATCTTGGGCAGTTTTGATGGTTAGAAATTTTTCTTTGTGTTGATCTAGAATGGCTCATATCTTTCTGTCATCTTTTTCATTAAAAAAATAGTATATATGGAAGTGAGGTAAGCTTGGGTTGGATTTCCATGCCATGATGTGGGATCTTTGAGTACAGAGGCAAAGCTGATGGGTTCTCTAATGTTTGTAACAGGGAAAGTATCAAAAATCATCAAGCCTCACTTTCCTGGGGACTTTCCTCTAGGAGGCCCAACTTTTGGTCATCCTTTAAGCCAGAAAAGTGAAGCTAATTTCTGAATTAGTTACTTTTGGCTCTTTGGCCTCAAGTCCTATTTTCTTTGCCTCTTTGTTGAAGCAATGCTAAAAAAGCCAATTCACAGAGCCCTAGGGCTGAGGAAGCATACAAACCTAATCCAAGGCTTTCATTTCATAGAACATGAAGCAAAGGCCTGAAAACTACGAAGAAATTGCACGAAAAGAAGCTGACAAATTCTTGCAGTAGTGGGATTAGACTAAATCTTCCAATTTCTATTTTTCAGCCATTGTTCTTTCTAGTATGATAGTACAAGGGCATATCCTTTGAATTGATGTATCGTAATTACTGGGTTAATTCTGAAGTGAGAAAATAATAGGTCACAGTTGTTGAGGGGGAATTTCCAGAAATCACTTGTATTTTCTTAAAGGCTGAGGTCACTCACAGAGCTCTCTGATTTCCTATCTGATCAAAATGCCCAAACAAAGCTGCAGAAGACAGCAGAGCCAGTAGGTATTTTGCAAGGCAGATTTACCTCTGCCTGGCATTTTGTAGGGCAGAGGAGGGAGGGCAAAAGTATTGAATTTAGGCTTAAATCTCCTCAGAAATTCCTTGCACAGAAGAAACCAAGTTGGAGAAAAGAAGATGACTTGTGCCAAGCGGAAGAAAGAGAGAGGCTAATGCCTGTGGTTTTCAAAAGTTAACAACAACAGAAAAAGTCCAAGTATTTGCACAGAGATGAATGCTTATTGGCTCTGGGCCAACAATTATACAAGGGCCTGTGCCCACATCCTGTAGCTGTGGTTTAGGGACGCTGCTCATGAGTGACTTCTTATGCTTAGTGGCAGGAAACTTTAGTCACCGATGTGTAAACTTACCTTTGCTCTGCACCTCCCACAGTGTACTCTGAAGGCAGCTCAGAGGCCTGGCGTCCCGATTCCTTTGCAGATACTATTCTCAAGATGCAAAGGAGAACTTCATTTGAGGGAGGCCTTGGCGGTGACTGGCACTCATCAGTACCCGGTTATGGCAACCCTTTCAGATAACACTATAGCCATAGAAGGACGTATAATATCTTCACTAAACCCCCTCTCTGTAGCCTCAAATCTCCACACATCATAACATGAACTGTATTTCATTTCAGGGCTGCCATCAATGTGAAATGTGGTGAGAAACGTCATGAGGCTGACTCTCAACCTAGATCTTGTGTCTCATGTGATGTTTTACCCAGAAAATTTTACAAACTGTTCTTAGGAAACATCCAAGAAGTCCCTTCCTCAGTGAAGCCTAATACAATGTCCAAGCCTGGTTTCATGCACTCTTGTGTGCGTGAGGTACATATGAGAGATCATGATGCTCCACCACAGATGCAGAATACACTGGGTTACATTCTCTGAACCACCATTTTGCCTCTAGGGTCCTGGCAATGTTTATTCCATGCATCTCAGAGGTTTTCTTTCCTTCCTTTCACATTCCTGACTCTATGGAATAATTGAATCTGAGGATAAAAGGGGCCTTCAAGTCCACCTAGTTTAGCTTTCTATGTATTGCAGAAGAGCCCTGAACCAAACCATGCAGTTTAAACATTGCCAGAGCACAGAAGCCTTCACTTTTTAAGGGAATTACTTCTAATATCAACAGGGGAGGGAGTGCTTTGCTCAGTTTACCTAGAAATCACCGGGAGGCACGGTGCTGCTGTTGCTGTGAACAGTCCTGAGCTTTGGATGGTAGTAAATATCAGCTGTTAGAGTTAGTACTCCTCTGCCATTTTCCCAGGTATGGGAGGTGGCAGCTACTTGATTCCTTGGGAAGCTCTTCCAGGGATCAAAAGTGGAGGCTTTCAGGAATTCTCTGTTCCTTTTCATTGGCTGCTGGCCACCCTCAGTGTAACCAGGAGGGAGTGCTTTCATGAACCACAAGAGACAGAAATATGTCATCTAAAAGAGGTTTTGCTAGGACTGGTGTTTCTGTACCAGGGAGTAACGCACGGACTGAACCACTGAAGGTACAGGAGTTTGGTTAGAGAAATAAAAAAGCAACCTCTGGGTAGGTGCAGCATCAGACTTTCTGTTTGGTCACGGGGAGGGGAGGGGAGGGGCTCCCCTCACTGAAGATGGCTTCAGAGGGGCAGAGTCATGTAGAGAGGGGCAGCTGGTCATGTGGGATGGGCCTGCGGTAAGTCAGCTCCTTCCCATTCAATATCTCCTGGAACCTGGAGGTGGATGGGACATCCTATGTAGCCATGATCAGTGGTAGTGGGTTTGGGGCAGCCACAGAAAAATTATAAATGAAAATATCTCTTTGAGAGTGAGAGGTCTCTTGGTCTCATTTCCACTATTAAGGAAGTGCACCAGGTAGGTTTCTCAGAATATTGCACTCAAGTCTTCTGCCTTGGAAAGTTATTGATTTGGTCCTAGATCTTTCTGTGCTGTTACCCCATATAAATCAATTTTCTATCTCATGTGGTCACATTTTGAATAAAGGAAACCAACTCCTGCTCTCCAACATGTAATGATAGTAACTTTATTTTTTGTTCTCATTCACTGACACATAATTTTCTGTTACGATACAATTTTTTATGCCATGCATTACCCAAAACTTGTCCTTTGCTTATGGAGTATCTCATTTGATTAACATTTATTTTAAAATACTCTGCATAACACTTGACATCGCAGTTCAAATACAGTCAGACTGCTAAAGGTTACAATGGTGGCATCTGTATTAGTAAGTCTGTTGATATTAATAAAATCCAGGTTTTCTCTCTCATACTATTTATTCACATGAGACTCATGGTCAACTTTATGTATACTACCTATAATAAAAATTTTCAGATTTAGTAAATTCATTCAAGGAACCAACGAGGTCGTGTTAGTATGGTAAGTTTTTCTGAATTATTTTATATTTTATTTTATAGTTTCATCCGAGTCACTGTCAAACTTATACATCTATAGCATGTTGAAGCCACTATTATTTTTTAATGGGATTCTTTTCTGCCTTTAGCCTATAGGACAAAACAGATAAAGTTATCACCATGAAGAGTAGAGCAAAAGCAATGGATATAATGGTTTTATTTACAGAGAATTTTGGTATTAGTTGATTCACAAGTTTCTAAAATAAAGGTAAAGGGCAGCCTACACAAGTTTCGATATATGGACTTGAGTTTACTGCAGACTGACTTGAATCAGAGCCTGCCACTGCAGGAGGTAATCTTCCTTATTGCACTCTGGAATTCCAATTCAATGGCAGCATTTCCAGCCATCATTCTCATCCACAGGGTGGCCACCATGAAGCTGTTCAAGAATTTATTCCCTCATAAATGTGCATCTCAAGTCCTCTGGGAAGAAACCAACCCTACCCCTTCCCAAAGAACACAACTATGTGAAAAGGTCTTACATAATAGTCAATTTTAACAGCCCTACATCCCTACACTTTTCGATTCCCTCTGACATTCACATTTTTAAGAATACGTAATTCCACCAGGTGTAGTGGCACACACCTGTAATCCCAGCAGCTGGGAGGCCGAGGCAGGAGGATTGCTGTGATGTCCAGGCCAACTTGGGCTATATAGTGAGTTCAAGACCAGCCTGAACAACTTATTAAGACCTTGTAAAAAACAAAAGAAAAACAAAACAAAACCCAAAACAAAACAAAACAAAAACAAAAACAAAAAAGAGAAGAAAAAGAAGAATACATTCTTTCTTTTTTTGGTTATGTTTTAAGTAACTAATGAGGCAAACTATTAGAACCACTCAGTATCTCAAACACATTGAAAGTAGAAATCCATTTTTAACTTTAAAGAGAATAAAAAATATCAAAATAGCAATGAGAGAGACTAAAACAAAACCACAGAAAAACAACAGAAATGATACAGATTTTGAAACAAAATGATAGGAAATAACCGCAGTTGTTCTATTCATATTGTTACCTTCAGTCCTGCATTCTTACATCTGAAACCAGAATGTTCGTCTGGCTCACTCTACTCAGTAAATCTTGCCTAGCCCAACATTATATTTTTCATATAACACCCTTAAATGGGTTCCTATACATGCTTTTCAGCTTTCTGTTTATAAAAATTGGCAAAACATCCAAATTATTTTGGTTATATCTTATCACAAATCACACTTTACAGACTGCTTTTCAGGAGTTGGTTTTGGTTATAATACTAGACACAATGCAAAGGGGAATGATTAACCACATTAAATCAGATACTCCAAACGTGTCTGTTGCTTATGGATGTGGTGTTGTTGCTTGTAAAACAATACATTTCCTAGCACCTGGCATTTAATGATTGACTGTTGGTCTGTGCCTCTCTCCTTCCCACCCTCCCTCCATCCGTTCCTTCCTTCCTTCCTTCCTTCCTTTCTTTCTTTCTTTCTTTCTTTCTTTTCTTTCTTTCCTTTCTTTCTTTCAAAAAATATTACAGTAAAAGAGACATTGCTGTTATCCACACTCAAACGCTCCTCCTTGCTTTGAACGCATTTAGACCATCATTATTTCCATTTTCTCAAACAAGTTGTGGAGGTCCTCCTTTGTCGTTTTATGAGACATGATCAAAATTATGGTGAATGCTCCTGCTGAATGTCCTCTAACAGAAAGGCAGGTTTGTAAAAATAAATATTATGGTGTCTTCCTCTACTTCATTGATAGGATCTGGCACCATGCAAATTTTGAATTTTCTTCAATGTCAAAATGACCATGAAGGTAAATATTTTGAGTCAGTTTGGTACGTTAAGGCAGTTACAACAGTGCAACCGAAAGCATGAGAGAAGACTTCCTCAAGCAGTTCGAGAGAGTGTGTGTCTCACTTGAGGCTGTCGCTTGCACTCAATGAACAAATAATACCAAAGTCGTCAGTTATAAATGGACCCTAGAACAAGGAAAGGATTAGGAATACTCCTACTATTCTGTATATGCTGCTTTACTGTACAGTGCTTAGACTGCATGGCTCAGAAAGTGCACTGGGGCTTGGATGGAGCCATCTTACAGAACTTAGGTCAGCCCTTCTATGGGAATGACTGCATGCACCTCAGATTTTCAAGCATTCTCCAAGATAACTATACTTTATTCCTTTCAAGAGACAGAGTTTGGATTGCTTCTGGGATGTAGTAGAGAGTGAACACTCAAGCATAAGCCAGTTAACTGCTATGCAGCTTCAGCTGCCCCTCATGTACTTAATGGTGCCTCATCTATGAAACATGTACCCTGCCTTTATCTGGAGGAGGAACACAAGATAAAGTTCAAGCGGGTTCTGAAGGCGAAAGTAATCTGCATAAGCAAGTGTGCCAGAGGACTGCAGCCCCAAGTCCCAATGTATTTTCCTTTCTCATAGCACATATAGCTTCAGGCCACGGGGCTCCCGATGACTAGTGGACTGAGAAAATGAGCTGGATGGTTCTGGTGCTTCCTTGCAGGTGGTTTGAATGCCAGTGGTGAAGGAAATTTCTCCAAGTGAGCATAATAAATTGAATGCCATGTTTGTGTTCTTCTGTAGGATGACTCATTTCAAAACTGAACAAATTGTATCTAAAATAAAGACATGGCTTAGTTCCCATCACACGTACCTAAGAAGAGCACCAGAGCTTGCTATTGGCAGTGACATGGTGGTGCTTCTTCCAGTGTGCCTACAGCAGGTTAAGTTTCACATAACAGAAACTATTTCACTCTTTTAAAAACAAGGTGTTAGGGCAAGGGATACAGCTCAGTGGCACAAGCACCTGCCTGGAGAGTAGGAGGTCCTGAGTTTGATTCCTGGTACCAAAAAAATAAATGAATAAAAATAAAAACAAGGTGTTTTAGTAAACAGAAGTGTGCACTTAACCAGCACATTAGACAAGCTAAAGGCAGAGCTGTAAGTGGGGATTCTAGAAGTTACTTTCAGAATAACACTGCAAAATTGACCCAAATCATTAGTTGAGCCTACCATAAGCAGGAAGCTAGGTAATCAGGATGTTGTTGTCCTGACAGCAGGCACCAGGTTCTCCCCACCTTGGTCACAATATAATGGTCAGGAGAACTGCTGACTCCAGAACCACATTTTTCCTGTCAAAATGGCATGTGCCAAATGGATGCAACACTTTCTGCTCCCTTCTTTCTGAGTTATCCTGAATCAAGACCAGGAAAAAGGCATTCTCTTTCTTCCTCTTAATGTAATTACAAGGCTTTATCGAATGCATAGTACGTACCAGGCAATGCTCTAATTTCTTTGCTTTAAGCATATCAGTGGTTCCTCAAATAACTGTTTTCAAGAATGTAATATTGATATCTCTTCTTCAATCCTGAGATGAAGAATGTGAAATAAAAAGTGGTGAAGAAATTTGGCTATGCATGCTAATCTCATTTCAAATTGAACTCACTGTTTGTGTGCTAATGAGAAAAGATCTGCTATTCTGTGCTCCTCAAGTACTGTCTAAGTTGAAACCTGAAAGCAGGGCTAAAAACAGGGTTTTGTTGCAGGTAGCTAGATGAATGCTCATTGGAGAGAAGATTAAACATGTAATCAATTTTAATAAATTTCTGCAAGCCTCCAACAAGGCAGGGAAGGAAGAAATTTGGCTAAGATTGTGTAGTCCTAGATAGAAGAGCCTGATGACACTAACTACAACAGAATCTGAGAATGGTAATGTTTAGCTATCTAACCTCTGTGGTACAAAAGGCCTCCTAGAGCAAAGTTGGAACAAATATTGAGAGAGTTACTCAATGGGATCCACACCCTGACATGTGTTACAGATAACTGTTCAACAGTTTCTCCCTTTATTTGAGAACTGTTTGAAGGACCCTAATTTCTCCTGTAGTTCAGTCTTTCAGTAAATGTGATATTATGACAGCGATGCCACAGGTTTCTTGGTTTCAACCCACTTCAGAAGCACATTCTTAAGCTTCTGTTTAGCCAGTGTCTTTTTGTGGTCTGCTTTTACAGAGGAGCAGGCCAAATTTGGCCTTTGGCCTTCTCCCTGACTCTAGATAGAAATAGTATTTTGATTTTGTCAAAAACCTTTTTTTTTTTCTTTCCCCCAAAGACTTTGTTGTGGTTACATCAAAAATATATAGTAACACTCAGAAGGTTCCATAGCTACAGAAAGTGAAGAAAAGCATTTTACTAGGAAAGAAAAATCATGTGGATGACTAGATGCACGATACAGACGGTGCTAGTCTGGAGTTGTCAGAGCAGAGTTCAGTTAGCGGAAGCATAGGTCCCCTCGAGAGTAAGCAGAACATGATGACCTGGTAAATACTCCGGTGAAAAGAGGTGAGTCAGGAAGAGGTGATAAGCTAAGGCTCTTCAGGCCAGCTCTTAGCTGCAGGAGGAGTGAACCGCAAGCTGTGGAGACCTGTTATTGGACTTTAGTGAATTTTCAGAGAATGCTTCAGTAGTATAGGCAGGGAACATAGACAAAAGTGATTTTCATGGGAAATACAATGTGAACCTATTTAAATAGGTTGGAGGACTATGAAACATCAAGGAAAAACGTTCCTGTCTAACAGATGCACAGAAAGACATGTTGCCCAGGAAATGGGTTTTGCCAAGAGATTAGAGGTCAGGGAGTTATCCAAGAGGCAGTGCTACTTAAAGTTTAAGTGAGGGAATGAGAGTGCTTACAGTAAAGGTATAGAAAAGTATCACCGAATAGAACTCATGCAACAATGAAGAATTCTATAATTCTTAACTTTATGCTGTCAATCATGGCTATGAATTATGGCAGGTGAGACTAAGGAATTGAAATTAATTGAATTTAAATTTGTTAAACCGCGTGTGTCTACAGCTTTCCAATTGGGCAGCACAGGCTGGGATGAAGAAAAGAGATGGCGAAGGATAAAATCCTTAATGACCGCAACGTTGGATACCTGAGGCTATCTGGATACGTTCTGTTAAAGATATGCAAGAATGCACATGCCTTTATGAATTGTTTATTTTTCCTCTATGTTTTAGCAAATGTTTAAGAAAATCAAATAATACAGATGGACTTGTGTTGGAAACAGCTTTTCAACACAACTCTTCCTCCTTTCAGAGCAATGGTAACTTATTTTAAGAGCCTTTCTTTTGGCTTCTGCTGGTAATTACTTCAATAACTCTAAAAATATGTTTTCCACGCACTGATTTATTTATATCAGATACTATTTATTGTCATCTTTCCTGCCAGATAAAGACTCTTAGCTACACTCTGCTTCACAGCTCCTTTGACTTGATCTTTAAACGTTAAGTGCTTTCACATACATTTCATTACATTTGTTGTGGAATTAATAACTTTTGCTCCTCTTTCCCTACCATCTTTAGTTTCTTCCTTTCCTTGTCTTGACGAAAACAAAGGTACTAGTGAGACTGGTACTAGTGAACAGCAGCATTTTTTTTAAGCAGCTGTTCTAACCCCTCTTCAAATGTACTGGATCTACTTCTACATTATTTAGGTGGTCAACATTTTATATTCTTCCTGTAACAACATATTAAGTGTTTTTGCTTGTCTGCACCTAGTGATTCTTAAGGAAATAGTGGCAGGTCTGATGAAACGAGAGTTGTGAGGCCTAATTTAATTGCTGATTTGTTCTATCTTTCTATTTAAAGCTGTCCAAAAGTAATATCTCATTTTCTGTATGTCTCCAGAGTACAATGATCTCTCACGCATTCTTTAAATTGTGGTTCACCTGTAGACCCTGCAGCTTAGTAACACGCTTGTTTCACAGGTAAAGAAATGAAAATTGGGAACAGTCGAATGGACTTGACCAAGGCGATATAACTGGAAGTTGGAAAGTTAAGTGAGTTAGATTTTCCACTGACAAATCACCTCCAAATTCTGTGCTCCCTAAGCTTTCCTAACCACTTAAGTTTGCAAAAATGTTATGGGTTAGGTCACACCTAGCAATCCA
>PVLD010031144.1:0-16059 GCA_004027595.1 Dinomys branickii | reverse complement strand
GGGGGGGACTGCAATAGAGTTTCAACTGCATGTGGAGCCACAATCTGAAGCTTCTGTCCAAAAGTTAATTTGTTTGCCTCCTTGGTCAGGAGGGCTGTGGCTGTAATGGCCTGCAGGCAATTTGGCCATCCAGAGGCAGTGGTGTCCAATCACTTGGAAAGATAGGCCACAGGCCTCTTCCATGGGCCTAGACACTGTGTCAGTACTCCCTTTGCAATGCCTCGACTCTCTGCCACATACAGTTGAAAGGGTTTAGTCAGGTCAGGCAGGGCCAGGGCTGGAGCACTCACCAGTGCTATTTTTAGCTTTTGAAAGGCTTGTTCTCCTGTCTCTGTCCAGATTAGAGCCTCTGAGGAGTTTCCCCCGTGGAGGCATGTAGCGGTTGGGCCAATTCCGCAAATCCCAAGATCCACAATCGGCAATATCCCAGGGCTCCTAGAAATTCTCTTACTTGGCATTTAGTTTGAGCAATTCTTTCCGTGCTTGCCAATAGTCAGGCATTACCAAGAATAAGTGAGTCATAAAGCCTTTTCCTAGATTAGCAATCCTGGCTTGGGTCCAGGGATAAGCCTTAATTTTCCCTGTGGCACCCTGAATGTTGGTCTTGGTGGTTAACATGGGGCCCATTGGTTGCTGGAGAACTGAGTATGTACTTCCTGTGTCAACCAGGAAGTTCACTGGGTGGGCCCCGACATTTAAAGTTACCCTGGGTTCTTGGGGGCCTGAAGAACCCCGACTGTCTCAGTCCCCTTGGGCCAAAACTGTGGCCGCTTTTTCTTCCTTTTTCATCCTTAGTTCTGGGCAGTCCTTTTTCCAATGACCCTCTTTTTTACAATAAGCACATTGATTCTTGCCTAAAGGAGACTTTTGTACTCTTTGGGGGTTAATGGCCTTTTTATCCATGGCCAATGATTGTTTTTCTCCCAGAGCAATAAGAACTTTGGCCATTTTCTTGTTTAATTCACGTGGGTCTTCTCTGTTGTTGAAGACCTTTTGGGCCACTTCTATTAGTTGAGATAGTGGCATTCCCTCAAATCCTTCTAATTTTTGTAACTTTTATAATATCTGGGGTTGACTGAGTGACAAAAGCAAGGTTTAAGGCGTGTCAATTCTCAGGTGCCTCCGGATCTATAGGAGTGTTCCAGGTGGCGCTCCAAGAAAGCAGACAGAGACTCGTCAGGTCTCTGGCTTACCTCTGTAACTTTAGACAAATTGGTAGGCTTTCAGGCTGCTGCCTTAAGGGCAGCCAGAAGAGTCTGGCGACACTGATCGAAAGCCCCCTTACCTCAGTCATCATTTGGATCCCAGGAGGGGTGAGAGAAAGGGAACACGAAGTTCAGCCAGTCTGGGTCAGTGCTAGGGCTTCTGTCAGGTCCCAGGACCAGTTTGCATCCCAGGGCACGAATAAGTTCACGCTATTCTGATGTGAAGAGAGTCTGGAGAAGCTGTTGGCAATCATCCCATGTCAGCTGGTGAGTGAAGAAAACAGTTTTTAGGAGAGAGATACGCCCCTGGGGGTTTTGGGAAAACGAGGGGCTCTGTTGTTTCCAGTTATAGAGGTCACTAGTTGAGAAAGGGACGTACACCATGAAGGGTCGGTGTCCCTCATTCCCGGGTGCAGTTTCTCACAAAGGGAGGAGGGGAGCCGGGGATGAGGGAGCAGAGGCAGTAGAGTCCGGGCTAGATTCTGAGAACGGACGCCCGCTTCGGGTGTGGGAGGGACTGAGGTGGGATGAGGAGTCGGGCTGAGTGGGAGAGGCAGGTCGAGGGGGTGAAAGGTAGGAAGGAGGTCGGGTCGGGAGAGGAGAGTCAGGAGGAGGGGCCAGGACTGGGGGAACCTTCCTGGGTGGTTGAGACTTAGCTACTGCGATGAATTCATTTTTGGGTTCGGTGGTTTGTCCCCATTTTTCTGTATTATACTTGTTAAGCCAGGAAGGGGGGGGTCCTGGATTAAATCAACCCATGCCTGAATGTAAACAATTTGGTCAGGGTAGCCTGGATTCCCAAAGATGACTTTTCCGACCTGCTGAGAAACAGACAAATAAAATGTGCCTTCCCTGGGCCAGGAAAAGCCAAAAGAAGGCCAATCAAGTTCACAAACTGTTCGCAGCTTCCCCATGAAGATATGTTCTCCAAATTCCTTTGCTCATTGCCTGAAATCCTTAAAATGGTTTAAAACACATTGCAGAGGCGACATAGAAGCAGAAACAGACTGACCCATTTTTAACAACACTCACAAACAAGACAGAGGACAAGAGAGATACGATAAGTCGATAAATTAATTCAAGGGGAGGAAAGTCCCACTTGTCAAGCAAGAACAAGCCCTAGTCAACATCTTGGTCTAGGGACGGTCCCTGGAGAGTCTAATGTTGCGTCCAACCTCTCCAAGGACCCCCAGGGGGCGCCCCAACAAACAAGAAACAAGAACTAGTCTTATCGGTAAGTATCTGGATGGCGTTTACTGATCTCGCGTCTAGGGTAAATTTAGTGTCACTTTGAAACAAAGAGTTCCTCGCCCCTGAGGAATTATTGTCTCAAAGAGACGTCTGGGAGTCTAGAGACCCCAGAAGGGATCTCGGAAGGACAAGCCCCCAAATGAGGCGGGTCCGAGAACAATAGACTCCCAAACAGCCAAATTAGAATTTAGTAGCGCTTTTAATAGTTGAGCCCAACGGCCCCCACTCACGCCTCTGTTTCAAGGCTGAGAAGTGAGAACCCCGAGTCCACTGTATGCAGGGCTTATAAAGACAAAAACCACAGTGAATACACAGGTGTAGCGGGGACGTTATGCTTGGGTAACTGTCCTGTTTCTGGCAGGGATGCGCAATGTTCTTTGAATTCTTTCCAAGAAAGAACAAGGAACCTTTAAATAATAATTACGCTACCGTACATGATTTTAGCTGTTTGAAGTGAATCAGGGGTCAAGCATGGGATCAGTCTAGCAAGCAGCGGGGTACTTGGCCTATTACAACGTGCAGGTGAATGAGGCATACACAACTCCAATGAGCCATAACCCCAATAAAACCACACCTAGACATATAACAGTCAAGATCCCAGATATGCAGCAAAAGAACACAATATTAAAAGCTGCTAGAGAAAAAAACAGATCACCTATAAAGGAAAGCCTGTCAGAATCATAGAAGACTTCTCAACAGAAACTATGAAGAGCATGGAGCAAGGTATTACAGATTCTGAAACCGAACAGCTTCCAACCCAGATTGATGTATCCAGCAAAACAATCCTTCAAATTCAATGGAGAAATAAAATATTTCCATGAGAAAGAACAACTGAAGAACTTCACGAGTGCCAAACCAACATTACAAAAAGTACTGAAAGTTATTCTAGACAGAGAAAAAAGAGACCACATTCTCAAGAACAATAATAGAAAGGAACCCTCAAGCAGAACAAGTAAGTAAACAGATAGCAAAAGTAGGAAAGCAACAGCAAGTAAATAGCATGACGAGAATAAGCCAACAAAGAACAGTTATAACCATTAATGTAAATGGCTTCAATTCACCAGTCAAAAGAAACAGACTAGCAGAGTGGATTAAGAAACAAAATCCCATAATATGCTGTATAAAGGAAACACACTTTACTCAAAAGGAAATCCACAGACTGAAAATCAAAGGATGGAAAACAATTCTCCATGTAACAGGTTCCAAGAAAAACGCAGGGGTAGCTGTTGTGTTTGCAGACAATGTAAACTTCAAACCAAAAACAATCGAGATAAAGAAGGCCACTATATACTACTTAGGGGAAAGCTGCAAGAGGAAGAGATAGCAATCCTAAACATATATGCATCAAATACTGGAGCACCAAACTATGTAAGTCAAATCTTAACAGACATGAAAAACCAAATAATCAATACACTATTGTAATAGGGGACCTAAACACCCCTTTGATGCAAAGAGAGAGGTCAACACAACAAAAACTCAGCAAAGAAATAACAGACCTGAAACAAATGTGCAAACAAATGGACTTAGTGGATGTATACAGAGTGTTCCACCCCACAATATCAGAATACACATTTTTCTCAGCTGCACATGGGACTTTCTCTAAAATAGACCACATTCTAGCCCATAGAGCATACCTATCTAAATGCAAAAGAATTGAAATCATCCATGCATATTATCTGACCAAAATGCAATGAAATTGGAAATTCATGAGAAAAGGAACTCAAAAACTCCATAAACACTTGAATATTAAATAACAACCTCCTGAACAACCAATGGGTCACAGAAGAAATTAAAGAAGAAATTTAAAAAATATCTACAACCAAATGAAACTGTAGATACAACTTCCCAGAATCTGTGAGATGCAATGAAAACAGTCCTCAGAAGGAAATTTATAGCAGTGAACTCACACATAAGGAAGACAGAGAGAACAAATAAATAGCCTAATGCTGCACCTCAATCTTTTAGAAAAAGAAGAACAAGTCAAGCCCAAAGTCCAAAGAAAGGAGGCTATTATAGAGATCAGGACAGAAATTAATGCAATTGAGATGAAGAAAACACTACAAAAAATAAATGAATCAAAGAGTTGGTTCTTTGAAAGAATAAATACAATTGATAAACCTTTAGTCAACCTTATAAAAAAAAGAAAGAAAAAACTCAAATTCATTCCATGAGAAATGCAAAGGATGAAATCACTATAGATTCTACAAAAGTTCAAAAGATCATTAATACCTACTTTGAAAATCTTTACTCCCAGAGAATAGAAACCTCAGAAGAAATGGACAGATTCCTAGTTATGTATGAATTACCAAAATTGAATCAAGAAGACATAAAAATCCAGAACAACCCAATATAAATTAATCAGATTGAAAATGTGACTAAAATTTACAAAGAAAAGCTCATGCCCTCGTGGATTCACAGCAGAATTCTACAAGAAATTCAGAGAAGGTTTAATGTCAGCACTCCTCAAACTCTTCAAAGAAATTGAAAAGCAAGAAATTCTCCCTAACTCATTTCCAGAGGCAAGTATTATGCTGATACCAAAACCAGAGAAAGACCCAACCAAGAAAGACAACTATACACAAGTCTCCCTAATGAACATAGATGCAAGGATACTGAATAAAATATTAGCATCCTTTGTGAGACTCTAACACTACTGACTAGACCGATGGGGAGTTGGGCTCCATGACTAGCCCAGGGGGTTGGGAACTATGCGCTCTGTCCATATTTTAGATAGATGCCAGCATCATTCACAGAGGCACATAAGCACTCTTGAGGGCTTTTGTCTCCATATTAGGGGCCATTAATTCCTTAGGGAGAAAAGGGCTAAACCTAGTAATTTGACTCCCATGAGATAAGGGTGGAATATTTTCCCAAGCAAAGTTCCCTTTGCCACTTGATCCCTTTGATGGCTTAATTTGTATTTCAAGACCATTGAAGATTCTACTTCTATTTTGAGTCCCTTGATGGTTCTTCACTTAAGCAGAGTGAAATCATATGGGAAAAACTTCTCTTGCATTTACTCCAGTAGTATAAAGGCTAAGAATGGGGATGGGTCTGATTTTATATACTCAAGTTATTTTAGTTAAAGAAGAAATGCTGTTCATTTCTTCTGCTCAGGCCATCAAGCATATTTTTAACAATGAAATGTGGCATAGTGATGTGTGCCTATAATCCCAGCACTCAGAAGCTGAGGTAGGAGAATCATGTAAGTTTGAGGCCATCATAGGCTACATAGTGAGCCCAGAGCTAGTTTGAATTACATGGAGAGATCCTGTCACAAAAGAACAAAAAGAAATCAGAGCTTCAGGAAGGCTCTTGGACCCAGAGGAAGCTAAACTAAAGCCAGCTTGACTGCCACTGCTTTCCAATGCATGGGGCATAGGCCTGGTTGCTGACACAAAGGTGCACATGTGTTTGGGTGGCCTTGGCACATTAATGCTCAGTATGCCTGGCGAGTTGGTTACCATGCACTCCCGTCCAGCTAATTCCAGCCCATGGGGTCTTGTGCCCAGTGCCATGCACCAGCCCCACCCAGTGTCACAGGGAGGGTTTCCAGCCAACATCTGAGAACAGGCCTCCTGCACCACCTGAAAACAGGCCCTGCTTCACCATCCACTGTAAATAGTTCTCAGGCCCATTAGGCACCATGATTTTCCCTTCTGCCTTTCTACCCTTACCCTAGGAAAATCATCAGAAAATTTTTAATGGACAAGTTTTTGTCTTCCATGTGGAAAGAGCCACTGTGCCAGTTAAAATAACCCAAAAGAAAAGGGGTTTCTCCTTCTTGTTCTCCATAAACACGCATGTTCTCTGAAATCAGATGCTCAGCTTGTAAGGCCAGTTTTCACAAAAAACAAAAATGGGCAAAAAAGATGGCAGGGGTTAATACAAGCCTAGGTGTAACTGTGTGACAAGAGAAAATGATGGCTGGCTCTGCATGGCAAACTTGGGCCAACTGGAAAAATTAAAACCAAAATTAAAAATATACCCCAAAGAACACAGGGTGAGATACCATGAGAAAAGCTACAGTAGTGACCTCTTGACAGCATTTCTATTCTTTCATGCCATGAAAAGTGTATATATAAAGCCCTGGGAAGTATTTTGCACATGTCTTGGGATCTAGTGATTCTAACTCCCTGAACCAGCCTTGCCACTCCCTGCCTTCCTGCCTCACTACCACACTGCGCAAAGTTCTGTCCACTGTCCCTTCACTACTGCCTTTATGGATTTTGGGGAAAAAGATTGAAGTACTGCAGTGGTCCACTTTCAGAAGCAGAACCATCTGTAAACCAGACCCTAGTCTTCTCTTCATGTGTCAGCTGATTATACGGTACACAACATACTAACCAACAACAAATGAGATCACATCAAACTAACAACTTTTGTACAATAAAAAAAACTCCAAACAAAATAAAGTGACAGCCTACAAAATGTGAAAAATATTGCCAGTTATTACTCAAAGGATTAATATCTTAACTATACTGAGAAATTAAAAAAAATTAGACCCCCCCCAAGCTGAGCGTGGTGGCACACACCTGTAATCTCAGCACTTGTGAGGCTGAGGCAGGAGGATCATTGCTAAATCGAGGCCAGCTCACGAAGTGAGCTCAAGGCCAACCTGAACTGCATAGTGAGAACTTTTCTCAAAAAAAACATTAGACCTGAGAACTTTAAAACCCATAAAATATTAACATCTGAACTGAGTAGACACTTCTCAGATGAAGAAATCAAAATGGTCAATAAATACATAAAATAATGTTCAACATTCCTAGCCATTAAAGAAATTCAAATTTTAAACAGAGCTTACATCAACCCAGAAAGAATGGCTATCATCAAAGATCAACCAATAACAAATGCTGGTGAGGCTGCTGGAAAAAAGGAACACTTCTTCATTGTTTGTGAGAGTGTAACTTGATAAAATAGCTGTGAAAATGGGTATGAAATTTCCTCAAAAACTAAAACAAGAAATTTTATTTGACACAGCTTTTCTCTTAAAGGTATCTTCCTAAAAGTGTTAAAGACATCATACCACAGTGAGGTATGCATACCTATGTTTACAGCAGCACAATTCAAAATGATTAAATTTTTGAAGCAGCTTTGATGTCTATCAACAGATGAATTAGTAAAGAAAATACGGTATTTCTACAAAATGGAATACTAGTCTGCCATAAAATGGGTACACTGGAGTTATTTTTAGGAAAATATATACACCTTGGGACCGTAATGCTAAATGAAGTAAATCAAACGCACAAGTTTAAATATTGCATCGCTTCTCTTATATGAGGAATTCAATATATAAATAAAGTATAAAATAAAAGACATAGAATTGGAAAATTTTATTATAATCTAGTATGGACATTGTATCCAAAAGTGTATATTGATTTAGTATAATTGTCTTATATCTTATATGTTTCTTTCTCTTTTAGTCTGGTTGTTAGTTTTATATATGATAATTAACATTTTAAAGACTTATAAGATAAATAAGTGCATCTGATGCTGGCGAAACAGGAGGTGGAAGGAAAGGGGAAATACAAAAGAGATGTTTTATTGTACCAGTTCCTTACAATGGATATAATCATTATGTACCACTGCAAACATGTACTAATAAATAATACCTATATATACTTTTAGTCTATGAATTACATTTTGAGTTAAATATATTGCTTGTATGAAGCATGTTGTTGGACATTGTTTCTTGTTCTCTCTATATAGGTGGATAGATGATAGATAGATAGATAGATAGATATAGAGATAAAGATAAAGATATAGAGATATAGAAAATACATACAGAGAGAGACAGAGAGAGAGACAGAGAGAGAGATTCTGTCTCATAAACATCCTAAAGGGATAGAGTTTAACTCTGTGGTAGGGTGCATGTATCCTGGATTCCATCATCACTATCAAAAAAACTAGATGAAAAAGAAGGAAAAGATGAAAATAAACAAGTTTGAAAAGGATATGGAGGCTGGGTGTGGTGGTTCATGCCTGTAATCCTAACACTTGGAATTGTGAGGCAAGAGGACTGTTGCGAGTTCAAGGTCAGCCTAGGCTACAAAGTGAGTTAAAGGCCAGCCTGCACTGCATAGCAAGACTTTGTCTGAAAAAGACAGAAAATAAAAAGAATATGGAAATCCTTATGTATTGTTGATGGGATTATGAAATGGTGCATCTGTTTTACCAACCAGTAAGGGGTAGATCAAAAAATTAAAAATACAAATACCAGCCAGACATGGTATTACATACCTTACAACACAGGCATTCTGGGAGGATGAGTCAGAAGGACCACAAGTTTCAGTGCAAACTGGACAACTTAGCAAATTTGTGAAAGCCTCTCTCTAAATTTAAAAACTTTAAAAGAACTGGGAATGTCACTCAGTGTGAAAACCTTGGGTTCAACACCTAGCATTACCAAAAAAGAGAAGTAAGAATCAAAACAGAAATAGAATTACTATTTGATCTAAGATCTTATTTTTGGTATAATGCTAAAGAACTGAAAACAGTACTTAAAATATACAGCTCATAGTTGTACCATTCATAATAACTAAGATGTGGAAGCAGCCCACATGTCCATAAAGGGATGAATAGGTTAAGAAAATGTGGAATATGGATTAAATGGGGTATTCTTCAACCTTAAAATGAGGGAAATCCTGTCTTATACCACAACATGTATGAACCTTGAGGACATAATATTAACTGAATTAAGCTAACCACAGAAACTACTAAATCCATTTTATAGTTTTGGACTTAGTAGTTTCTGTAGTTCCACAGAAACTACTAAATCCAATTTTGGTTCAGCTCTGATATTTCTTTGTTGTTTTTTGCCTAGTTGATCGTCCATTTGTGACAGTGGTGTATTGAGGTCCTCCATTACAATTATATTAGTGCTTATTTGATTTTTCATGTCCACTGATATTTGTTTTATATATTTGTGTGTGCTGCTATTTGGTGCATATACATGTATGATTGTTATCTCTTACTTTTGGATTGTTCACTTAACAATGATGTAGGTACCTTCTTTGTCTCACTTGATCAGGCTTAGCTTGAAATTCACTTTGTGTGCAAGTACAGTAGCTACCAGTGTTTTTTTTCCAGGTTCCTGTTACATGGAGTAATGTTTTCCATCCTTTCACTTTCAGTCTATAAGTTACTTTTTGAGTTAAATATGTTGTTTGTATGAAGCATGTTGTAGGATCTTGTTTCTTGATCCATTCTGCTAGTCTGTTTCTTTTGATTGATAAATTGAGATCTTTTACATTGATGGTCATAGCTGATTTGTATTGATTTATTCTTGTCATATTAATTTGGTGCCATTGGTTCCTGTCTTAGTTGCTTTTCTCTCATTGCTGAGACAAAATACCCAACACCCAAGGTTAAAGGAGGAAAGGCTTATTTAGCTAACAGTTTGTGGGGGTGTCAATCCATAATCAGCTGGCTCCAAGGCAGGGTAGTGTGGCAGAGGAGCAACAGTTCATGGTAGCAGAATACAGCAAAAGCAACAAGAGCAAAAAGGGAGAAGTGCAAGAGAAGACTCTTTGTCCCTTATATTGTATGTAGGCTACCCACCCTAGGATGGGTGTAGCATTCACACCCATAATCCCAACACCAGACAATGAATCAATCACAAGCTCTAGATTCAGCAGCCTCCAAAACACGCCCCTCATGACTGCATGACGCTTTGGGGAGACATCCAGGCACAAATCATAACAGTTTCTTTTCTTTCTCCACTGTTTAATTGCTTGCCTTGTCCTGTGGATTCACACTATAGGGGTTCGTGGAGTTGCAGTATTATTTATCTCTTTCTAGAATGCTCTTTACAACATTTTGGAGTGCTCATTTGGTGCTCATAAATTTTTCCAGATATTCTTTAACAGTGAGGTGTCTTATTTCAACATCAACTTTGAAAAATAATATTTTGAGATACATCAATTTGGGTTAGAGGTTGTGTGCTTTTAGAGCTTGAACTTTTTCACTCCAAGATCTCCTTAAGAGTTTTTGTTGAGAAATCTATTGTGATTCTGATGGGCTTTCCTGTAAAGATTTTTTTTCTCTATAAAAGCATTTAATATTGTGCTCTTTTGTTGAATTTCTTGAATATTATATGCCTTGATAGAGTTTTTTGATCATGGTTAATTGGAATTTTATATGGCCCACTAAACAGTATGTAAACTCTTTTTCCACTCTTGAGACGTTTTCTACTGTTACTTCTGCAAACAGGATTCTGTGTCATGTGCACGGCCTCTTACTTTTTTCATTGACTTCAATAAATTTTATGTTACTCTTTTTTGCATCATCAAGCAGCTGTTAGATTGATTTTTCATTGCCCCTGGCTTATTTTAAGAAATCTTTCTTTTCCTGATCAGTAACTACAAATTTGCCTTTTATATCTGAGGTTCTTTTCTCAGATTGGTTCATTCTGCTGTGTATTTGTTCAGTAGAATTTTCAATCTCAATCATTTTTCCTTCTTAAACTTGGTTGTCAGGTATTTTGTCTCAGCAATGAGAAAAAGTGACTAAAAACAGGTACATAGTATAGTAAATATACATCATGAATTCTTTGTTAGTTCCAATTGCCAATATTTTCCTATTGTTACATCCTTGTGATAATTTTTAATCTTAAGAAAATTGGGGGGAAAAAGAAAATTGGTCAAAAAAAGAAAATTGGTCATTATCCATTAAATATCATCATTCTTTCCTGACAGGAGTGAATCATAAAATTTATACCAACATGCTCTGTTATCATATTCACTTCAAATAATAATTGGAATGTTGCAATAACTCTAAATGTAATGAGTCATACTTTATATTGGTTGGTTTTTTTTTGTCTTTTTCAGAAAGAGTTTCACTATGCAGTTCAGGGTAGCCTTGAACTCACAGCAATCCTCCTGTCTCAGCCTTCCAACTGCTGGGATCACAGACATGTGTGACCACATACACTCTTACATTAGTTGTAATAGTTAATTGTTGTGTTTACTTCAATAAGAAATTCTTGGCAGACAGCTTTATGAGAGTTCTGAGTGTGTCAGCGTGATTGATTTACTGCAGGTGGAGAACAAACGCAGGGTATGGGTGGCATCAACCAATAGGTTTGTAGTTTGCATAGAATAAAAAAGGGAAAGAGGAGGAAAGCCTCACACTTCTCCAAAGGAAAGCCAGTCTTCACCATCATCTTTGGACATCCATCTCCAAGCGTCCAGCGCAGTCTTCAGCCTTCCAGCGCAGCCTCCTCAGTCTTCTAGCACAGACTCTCCATGCTTCCAATGCTGACTCATCTGCTTCCAGTGAACACCAGGTCTCCAAACCTTGACTGGATTTTCTGTGTCTCCAGCACATAGAGGTCTCTTTTGCATTCTTCCATACCTGACTCTATAGGTGACCATTGTAAGACTATCTTGTATATCCTTTATGTATCATCTATATGTATATACAAAATATTAAATTGGTTCTTCCGATGACATATTAGGTAAATATTTATCAAATACCATATATGAAATTCTTCAAAAGAAACCAGCCAGGTACAGCAATGTATACCTGTAGTCCCAGCATTCAACAGGCTCAGCCTGGAGAATCACTGCAAGTTTGAGGCCACTGTGAGTTTAAAGCTAGCCTCAACTACATAGTGAGACCCCCTCTCAAAACAAAAACAAAAAGGAATGTATTATCCCTATCTAGAATATACATGCAGTTTGTTTCAAGTAGAAATTTCAATGTCAAGTACTGTCATTAGACTGAAAGAAGGAAGTATACATAGGGGAAGGGGGTAAGGAAGAATAATATGGGAGATGAATATGATCAAAACATATATATGTATTAAAATGCAACAGTGAAATACATTACCTTCTAAAATTAAAAATAAATAATTGTGCCTCACCAGGGGGGAGCCCGGCAGTCCGTGGAGGTGACCCGGTGCACTCTACCAGGTTTCCGGCAGCACGGTGATGGGACGGAGCCCAGCAGTCTGCGGGGGCAGCCCTGTGGACTCGACTGGGCCCCTGGAAGTGCCTCACTGGGGCAGAGCCTGGCGGTCTGCCAGGGTGACCCTCAGGACTTGACCAGACCTCTGGATACACTGTATCGAGGTGGAGCCTGGCAGTTAGCTGGGTAACCCCACCTACTCAAGAGGACCCCAGATGACCTTGAGGGCTTGTCAATGGGGGCTTGACCATAGTGAACCTGGTTCCCTGCCTATCTACTGTGTTTGAGGATGGGTGCTTTTCCAACTCCCACCATAGCAATCTGTGCACACCCATGTTTGTTACAGCATAATTTGAAGCAGCCATGTCTCTTCCCAATGTGAGAGCCCGAGGGAGTAAATAAACCAAAAAGTGCAGTTATTATTGGAGGGAAAATGACTGATTGTGTGGTAGAACAGAGATGAGGGTGGAGAAAATTGATTAATCGAACAAGCCATCATCTGTATAACTGAGTAACAAATATGAAGATGACATTATGTAATACAGCATCCAGTGTTAATTTCCTACTATCTTCTCTATAATTTGGTATTTCTTTTATTGTTTTTGTGTTAACTGATGCAAAGATAACATTATGTAATACAGCATCCAGTGCTAATTCCCCACTATCTTTTCTATAATTTTGTATTTCCTATATTGTTTTTGTGTTATTCTGGTTTATATATCTCCGTTCTTTACAATTATATATATATATATATATATATATATATATATAAAGCAATTTTTAATGTCAAATAAAAAATCAAATGTTGCAGATATACATTTACAACTATTGAAATGTCACTGTAAGATATATCAGTATTATATTAACTGCAAACTAAATAACTACCTCTAGACCACAGTAAACAACTACAGTATAAGAATTTAAATTTTGCTTCTATCACTTCATATCAGCTTTAGGCATTAAGAATATTCTATGAGGGCTTGGCATGTAGCTTAGTGGTCAAGCACTTGCTTAGCATGTGCAAGAACATAGGTTCAATCACCAGTACCAAATAAAAGAGAAAGAGTACTTTATGATACTAAACTTTCACATTAAATTATTAATGTATCTTATTACTAGGTTTATAAAATAGTTCTACAAGGGAGAAATGGCACTAAGCATTGAAGAACACTATGAACATTTATTTTGTTACAAGTATCAAACTCAGGATCTTGTGCTTGCCAGGCAGGCGCTTGTGCCATGAGCTATATCCCAGGCACCATTATGAACATTTTATTTACTTATTTGTTTGTTCTGGAGGGTGTTGACAGAGTCTTTCTATGTAGTTCAGGAAGGCGTTGAACTCACTACATAGCATATGCTGGCCTCAAACATGTATCAATCCTCCTGCCTCAACCTCCCAACTGTTAGTATTATATGCATGGGCTTGTTGATAGAATTCAGTTTGGAAATAACACAGAAGAAATAAAGCAACACTATGAGCTTTGCTTCATTAATAGGTTTCACACTTTGGGGAGGTCACAGATTGTATTTTCAATGTGAAAATCTTAATTATCAATTTACTGCACAAGTCAATGAAAAAGTCAGAGAGAGAATGTAACAGACTGTTGAATAATCTCTCTTGACCAGTCAGAACCTTAACATTTTCATATAACTATAACATATGTTGCTATTTAAGGCATCACAGCATTCAGAAAATGAGATCTGAATATGAGCTATTTAAACATGAGACTTCTGTGCTTCCTCTACTTATATGAGGTATCACTCCCCAGATTACAGCAGTTTTTAAGCTATATTTAGCTTAAATATGCTTTCTGGATCTTTCTTTTTGCTTTATCTTCTGTAATTTCTATTATGCAAATATATAGTATCTTGGTTATGTCCATAAATTCTGTTCTCCTTTCTTCATTCTTTTTTATTCTTTCTTTATTTTTTCCTTTTTTTGAGACAGAATCTCACTCTACATTCTTGGCTCGTCTTGAACTCATTATGTAATCAAGAATGGCCTCAACAAGAGTTGGTGGCAAGATGGCTGAGTGTTATGCAACAGAGAAATAATCTATCTGAGTGCTGCCATCCAAATGATGGAATATAACAACATGGGAAGAGTGAGAAGGAGGGAGATGAACATCCTTCCCAGACCCAGGAAAAAACTGAGGAGCAAATTGAAGCCCATGGAGAGAGTGAAGAAAGGAATTTCAATGAAGAAGAAGGAGGTATCCAATGGCACCTTTTCACTGAGACAAGACTCACTGCACAAAAGGAGCAGTCCAAACTTGCTGACACAAGGGAGTGCTGGTGACCACAGAGACTTGCAAGGAGAGACACAGTAGTGGAGGGGAACAGAGGATCTGAAATATTGCACTAGATGCAATGGAGGACTGTACAAGTTGTGGGTGAGATAGGAGGGCTCAGCTGCTGTTATGGTTGACACATTGTGTCAACTTGGGTATTCTAGAGGTTTGGCTAAGTGACTCAGCAGTTCTACATACTGGGGTGAAAAGGATATGCCCTTCCTGGTCTAGGATATTCTTCATTGTGTCAACACGAGAAGTTGAAAAGGTTAACTATGTGACTCAGCAGGGAGCCAGAGTGCTTACTTTGTATTCATCCTGAGCCTGTAGCAAGAGCAGAGCATGGAGATTTTGTGAGTGTGCCCACTGGATAGGGATAGCCTGCTTACAGTATAAGAGAAGGAAAGAGGCTAGGTCTTCTCTGCCATTGCCCCCCCGCATTGCTCTTGTTGTTGTGCTGTCTTCCACCACCATGAACTGTTGCCCTCTGCCATGTGCCACTCTGCCTCAGAGCCAGGCAAGTATGGACTAAAACCTCCACACACTGTGAATGAGTTTTTGTTGTTGTTGTTGTTTGTTTTTGGCACCAGGGATCAAACACATGACCTCAGGCTTGCAAGACAAGCACCGATGCCACTGAGCTATATCCCTGGGCCAACTGTAAGCTAGATAAACCTTTCCTTCCTTCATTTTGGGTGTTAGGTATTTTGTCTCAGCAACAAGAGAAAAGTAACCAAGACAGCTGCCATGTGTTCACAATTAGTGGGGAACCATTTAGGAGAGGGGCCGATAGAACCCAGAACTCATTTACAGTGGCTGATAAGTTCATCTACTGGCTTCAAACTGGTCTTAAGCCCATGTAACATGTGCTGGTGGCTGCACAGGGTGCAGGTGCACTGGCTTTTGGGGATAAATCAATATGGGACATTGTCTATATAGGTTCTTTAGCAGCTACAGCAGAAATAAACCTGGAAGTGGACATTCTGTTGCTGTTTGTTTTTTGGTTTATCTCTTTGACTGTTTTTGTTTTCCTCTCTCTCTCCTCTTGCTTTTTCTATAGTTTTTCTTTTATTTCTCTTCTTTTTTTCTTTCCTTTCTCCTTCATTGTTTGAGCTTGAGTTTATATGAGGGTGAACACAGTGTCTAGCCTCTCTGCAGATATGGTTCTATTCAGTTTCTCTTTTTTATCACTTCCTCTTCTCCCCTCAATCTTCCACACCAGCTTCCCCAAGTTAGAATGATTCCCCTTCATCCTCTAACCTTCTAATCTCTTCCTCGTCTTCTACTTCTATATTCTCTCCCTAACCCATTTTAAAGTCTAACCCCTGAGAGCAAAATTGACATACTAAGGTCTTAGGTTTTGTTATATAACCACAAATGTAGTTCATAGGGTTGAA
>PVLD010031143.1:0-16059 GCA_004027595.1 Dinomys branickii | reverse complement strand
TTTCCCACGTCTCGCCCCGGCAGCCTGGTCCGCCCTACCACATCTCCCCCGGCATCTCAGAGAAATACGCCCAGTTTAAACTTCCCAGCCGAGGTTCCGGCATTCACGCTCACCAAGTCTGTCTCGAGCTGGTGGTGTTTATTAAGGAGGTTCGCTCCCTTGCTGCTCACCCGGTCGCCATCTTCCCCGGATCCTCAGTGCTAGAATACTTTGCAAAGCAGTGTGCTTGGAGGAATGCTGGAGATGAGATGAGATGGCCCCAATTGCTATCTGAAATTTCCTGGGTTATGCTGAGTGAAATAAATCAGACACACAAGCTTAAGTATCGCATGGTCTCTTTTATACAAGAAGTCCAGAGAATACACAGATTTAAGAGCAAAATGAGAGAGATAATAGGAAACAGGGTGAAAAATCTTTTGCAAATGAAAAGGGGACCAAGAAGCGGAAGGAGAGGAGGGAACATAAAGGACTTACGATATGTCATGTATATATACCGATGAATGTAATCATTATGGGTCATAAACATGTACTAATATATTTTTTTAAAAAAGAAATTCCTGGCTCAATTTTTGGTGCATGGTCACATGTTACCACTTTCTTCCCATCCTCACTGCTTCTTGCCAGCTCCAGAGTAACCTCCACTTTTACCTGCATCCCAAGCGAGCCCAAACTTCACTCTTTCTCTGAGTACTGATCGGCTGCATGTTTCCTCTGCCACTTAATTGTGTGAGAGCTTACCCTGCACTGGCTGAGCCTCCAATAAGACTGTGAGCTATGAGAGAATTAATGAGGATCAACAGGGACACTTAGTGCCACTCATATTTGATGAATAAATTTATGTATATAGGTGCAGGTGTGTATATTTCAAAAAAGAAATTTTAGAAACCCTAATGAGGATTCCTTTGACAGCAAGGAAGAGAACCCTCCAATTCTGATTCTTTCATCAGTTAGGGGTATGCGACTACATGTGACAAGGTGTCCCAAAGTGAGGCAGCTCCAACTTTGCTAATCAAGTGACTCAGCAAAATCTTGGGTCACCAAGGATCTTCCTCACTGCTCTGCTGCCCTTTCCAGGCTGGATTTGTCAGCAGGACAATGGTCCTCATGGTGGTAACCTAGCTGCACAATTCCAGATATCACATCTAAAACCACACTGTCCAGCACAGCAACTGTGTCTCCCTTTTGTACTTTTCCCACAAAAAGTGCTATACTCCCTTTGTGCCTCAGGTCTGCGCCCAGAACTTGCTCTGCCCACTGTCCTTAGGCCTAGGTGCTCCACCCCCGAAGGCCGACGCTTGCCTTCCACTTCAGAGAGCTATTCTCAGGGGCGGGGGACCGATAGCCAGGAACAGGAAGAAACAAGAGGCAGAGTAAGAGAGCAGGGGCCATTGGCTCTGCTGTGATTACCCGGCCCTGGCGATGCCGGCAGGGACAACGGCCCGGGTTGAGGCCGGATGTGGGCTGCTGGTGGGAATCAGTGCCCCATCAGCTCCTGAGCTGGCACCTGGTAGAGGCCCAGAGAATGTCCACGTGGACAAAGGAGCTTCAGAGGTGCTGGTTGGGACCACTGAGGCAGTGAGGCACACAGCAGTCCAGGCGCTGAGCCCTGGGCTCAGGCTGGACATTGACATGCTGGCCTCCCATTCCTTTCTCAGGGGTCAGTGCTCAAACCCTGTGGTTAGGCAGGATGAAGATGGGCTCTGGCACAGGCACATGCAGGGAGACCAGCGCCTGGGTCTCAGCAATGAGCGGAGGGCTGAGGGTGGGAGGCTGTCACTTAGCCCTGTGCATGTGCCACACCTGGGCCGATGCTCCCTTCTTTGCAGCCTCAGCACGGGTCCATGAAGTGGGGTGAGGAGGCAGGAAGGACTCCTAAGGGCTCCCAATCCTAAAAGAAATCTTAATTCTAATTCTCCACTATATACACAGTTCTGTAATTTTTTTTTTTTCTAATTGAACCACTTCCCTGCTTGGAGGTGAGTAAGCTGGTAAAACAAACAGAAGCATATGTGCCTTTGCGTGTATGAAAGCAAAGAGAGCCAAAAATGATCCAAAGTCATCCTTGACCTGGAGTAGCATTTTTTTAACTTTTATAAAGCTAGTCTCATTTTATAGTGAAAAATGTATATATAACACCCTGTGTTATATAAATGAATTGCTACCATTGTAAATATGTGTATGAGGCAGTTTCCACAAAGGCTTCTCACCAGCACACCTTTCTAACTAGAAACCCTACCTGGCCCATGTAGACACCCACTGTCTCCCGGGAGTTGTCAGATAGAGCTGCAGGTTCCCTGCCCCTGGGCCTACCCTGTCTTGGAGGCCATTCACATACACAGTGGCAGCCCCTCCCAGCTCTGTGCGACTCTCAGTCTCTCTGATGGTCCTCAGTCGTTCCAAGGCTACTTTTATATTTTATATTTTCATTGTTATTAAGGATTACATTCATTGTGGGGAGTTGGTACATGCATAACACACCTTAATTCTTTCTATGTCCTCTTCCCATCTCCTGCCTTCCCCCTCCCTGCAGTTCTTGGTCCTCTTCGCATTTGCAGAAGATCTGTCTTCCCTTTTCCCATTATCTTTTATTTATTTTTAGTTGAGTCCCTCCTATAAGAGAAACCATGTGATACTTAAGCTTGTATGGCTGAAGCTACTTTCCAAAGCCCAGACTCAGCGTGGGGGATGACAGCACAGCAGACCAGACTGCTGGTCCTACAGAATGCCGTATGTGACACAGGCAAGCTGCCTGGGTCATTAGACCCCAAGTCACCAAGGATACTGGAGGGAGGGAACAGCTGGCCCTACCCAGATCCATAGCTGAAGACAAAGAATGGCTGTCCTGACAGGTTAAGTGGCTTGATCTGGGTCCCCATGACACCACCAAGCAAAGCAAGGGCTGCCCAGCAGCCTCTTAGTCTCAGTGTGCACAGCTGTGTCCTGCGTGGCACATGGCTTCCCACTCCCCCCACCCCCCTTCGTCCAAGCAGAAGTGAAGCTCCTGACTCAGGGTTGCAGGGTTCTCTGAGGACAGATCTAATCCTGGTGTTGTGTTACTTCTTAATCACTTAGAACAAAAAGTCTTTTGATTTCTT
Source organism: Dinomys branickii (assembly GCA_004027595.1). NCBI lineage: Eukaryota > Metazoa > Chordata > Mammalia > Rodentia > Dinomyidae > Dinomys > Dinomys branickii. The sequence goes on along the minus strand of PVLD010031143.1, from coordinate 12,964 downwards.
TTTTCAATTTAAACAAGGTTCACCATATCTCAATGTCCCAAAACCAGGTAGAAAGTTCGTGGCTCAAGAACTTTCCATATTTGAAGACATTTATTTGGAAAGGTGTGAGCCTACAAGGAATTGTTTTTGGAAACTCTTTTAGCCTAGAGGCCAAAAGAATTATAGCTACAAATATCTTTTACAATTTAAAAACTGTGGAGATATGCACACACATATCTACATAAACATATATAATAAAATTAACCGTTTAATCACTTTTAAGTGTACATTTCCATGTCATAAAGCACTTTCACATTATTGTACCATCAGCACCAACCACCTCCAGGACTTTTCCATCTTCCCAAACTAAAACTCTTTCCCCATTAATCAGCTCTTCAATCTCCTGAATACTCTCGGTCCCAGAATGTGATCACTCCAGACACCTGGTATAGGTGAGCTGTGCAGTATCTGCCTTCTATGGCTGGCTATTCCACTCAGCATAATTTCTTCATGGCTTACCAGGTAGCATGTTTTGGATTTCCTTTCCTTTTCAAGGCCAGATAATGTTCCACTGTATGCACAGACCACCGTGTGTCATTGCATGCCCATCAATGGACACATCCCTTGGGATTTCAAATCTGCTCTTTCCCTTTAGCCTTATTTCCTTTCAAATGAAAATCCCAGAAAATTTGCTCTGTTGGTACTTAATACAAATCAGGAAAACCTTTTCCTTTCACTTTGATATCTTAAAAAGTGAAACACAAACTGTAAAAATTGGAGTAAGACTTTATGCTAACTTGAGGAGGTCTTTGAATTTTACATCTGCTTCCCCTAGAAACCTCCTTGCATTTCCACCACCAGCAGCAACACTGAACAGTGGAGACAGAACGTGAGAGAGGCTGGTGGAGGAAGAGATAGCACAGGGCCTCGGTGGTAGGAACCATCTCCGAAGCAGGGTGTCTTGGGGTCAGTGGACAGCAAGGCAAAGATGGAGGACACACGGCGAGAGGGGACCTGTGCACACGGGGGCAGTCAGGGACTAGGAGTTACCTAGTGCACCTCTGAGGTCGTAAGCACCTTGCAGAGCATATGACCCCATGGCGCTGGGCTGAAACAAAGGAACTGGGCCTCTTGGGTCCATTGTGGCTGCGGAAAGCCTGCTCTTTGCCCTTGGTCCTTCTCTGTGTCTTGCTGTTCTTAGGTGGTGGAACTGAGTTTTGGTTCTGTTGCACCTTCTCTGTGTAGTCTGTGCATCCTCATCTTTTCTGGGGTGTCCTTTCCTATCCCCACATCCCAGCACTGTCACTTACTTCACGGACAGCAGCCCCCGGGCCAGCACAGGGCAGACTCTTCTGCTTTGTCACAGTGAGTGTCCTATGAAGTGAGGGACCAAAGATCTCTAGTTGGTCCCATATTCAGACACTTTTCTAGTGAAACCTTAACAATTTTGCAACTGTAATTTTATGTTATTTCTTTTTAGTACCTGTGAATTTTACAAGATTCTGCTCCTTTAAAACATGGATCTAAAAGAAAAAAAAAAACTGGGATCCAACTGGGTCTCTTGTTTGCCTGTTATCTCAGCACTGGGAGGCTGAGGCAGGAGGATGGCAAATTCCTGCCCAAAACCTGTCTCAAAAATAAAAATTTTTAAAAAGGGCTGGGGATGTAGCTCATGGTGAAGATCCTGGGTTTAGTCCTCAGTACAGCAAAAACAAAGCAATGACAAGAAAACCCTGGATCAGCCTGTATGTGAGTCAGGACACCCGGAGGCTGTGAGCCAAGTCAGTTTCCTAGGGATTTGTAGTGGTTCCGACAAATAGCAGAATGCCTGCCCCAAGCCAGTGATCCGGCCCCCATACCAAGCTGTACACCCTTGTTCCCTTTCCAAAGCTTTCTGGTATTTATGTAGCATTTTTAAAAGCAGCATTTTCCGCAGCAAAAGGAGACAAAGAAAACAGACACAATTGCTTCCGTGGAGATGAGATGCAGTTAGCGAACTGTTAAATTTGTTTTGTTTTTCTTAAGGTCACCTCAGTTTAGTGAGTCCTCCTTTGCCTGGAAACCCAGTGCAGAGTTACCCTGCTCCCCACACACAGTCCTTCAGGTTGCCTTGCAAACCCAGAACCCAGAGAATGACTGTCATTGTTCCCAGAGACAGAAGCTGTGTCCTGAGCAGCGGGCGATGCGCGACCACGTGTGTCCTTAACTCCCTTTTCCTCCTCTCAGCGCTGTCCTCCGTCCTCCGCAGCCTACTCTCCCCTCCCAGCCAGCTCCATGGGTCACAGGAGCAGCTGGCAGGGATGGAGTACGGAGAGCCCAGGGATGGGGTTGGGTCTTGGTGACAGAGCACCATAATCCCTGCCTTTGGGGAGAGGGAAGGGCAAACAATAAAAATCAATGTCTTCAGTGAGTGGGGCACGTCGCAATTCACTGTGGGAAGGTGGGATTAAGGGAGAGGGCTGAGGCTTGTCTCTCAGCTCTGGACCCAGTGGCAGGAGGCCTCTGTGCTATTTTTTCCGAGTCAGGATCATGTTAACTCATTGTGCTCCCAGAGAGTGCACACCACTGAAAGAAGGATCTTGCATCTTTCTTTCCTCTCTCTCTCTCTCTGTACTGGGGATTGAATTCAGAGACTTCACACTAGGCTACAACCTTAGCTTTTTTTATTTTTTACTTTTGAGATTCAGTCTTGCAGCCCTCCTTCTTTATCCTCCCAGAGCACCGGGATTATAGGCAAGTACCAGCACGCCCAGCTTGCATTTTTCTGTATCCAAGAGCCGAGCACAAATGGTTTTTCTTAGGGAACAAACTACATTGAGCAATGTTTCATTGCTTTGATAAATTTTTTAAGATTTCTCTATGTCTGAATAAGCAGAATCAATATTGTCAAAATAGCCATATTACCGAAAGTGATATATAAATTTAACACAGTTCCTATCAAAATACCCACAGACCTAGAAAAAAACAATACTAAGACTTATATGCTTTGCAAGTTTTAATTAAAATACAAGACACACAAAGACAAGCACACTGGTTACGCAGTCTGTGGATACGCACAAAGTCAGCGCTGCAGAAACAGAGCTAAAAGCAAGCCCAGCACCCCTGCACCTTCCTGCTGGCCTCAGTCCAGGCAGCCATGGCCCTCATGTCTGGCATGCAGCCCACTCTTCTTCTTTCTGAACGTTCTCAATGTGGAGCGCCCCCCCCCACGTGAACTCTGACTCCTGATGCACTGTGTGTATCCTCATCTGTGTCTTTTGAAGCATGTGTGAGCATTTGGGGGGAATATTTCTAGAAATGGGATGACTGGGTCACAGACAAGTGATACGGTGCCTGCAAGGTCAGCTTCAGAGATACTGTGAGCCAGCCAAACTAGCTCCTTACACAGAGAGAGTCAGGGTGCGCTTGGACCCTGAAGGAAGCAGAAAAGAAAAACAATATGCAGACCCACTCTCCAGAATAACAAAACGGACTAGGTGTCCACTTGTGAAGAGATGTTACAGCTCGTCTGGTTGGGCACCAAGCTGATGCACGGTCCTGCGCCCTGCAGAGACATTTCAGTACATCGCCGTGGTCTGTAGGATTATAAGGGAGCTGAAGAATCAGTGTGGCCTACTGACAAGGCATTGTAAGGTCACAGGACAGTGGATGATATATCTGTGGCAATGCTGGTATAAACAAACCCTTGTGCTATCAGACAGCATAGGCTATCATAATAACTGACTCTGTTGCTGGTTTATGCTCTTCGCAGATGAGACAGCAACCATCTGCGAGCTCACAAACTACATCTGGCTTCTGGGCTCCTGAGGTTCCACTCCCAGGTCCCCTGCTTCTGGGTGGGGTGGGTTTTGAACAGTGACAAGAGGATGGGAAGGGTCACTGCTACATCTGCTGCACAGACCTTCACCTTGCACTTTCTCTTGCCCCCCACCCCACTATATCCCTGAAGGCCCAGTTGGAGCTGGCAATTGCCTAGGATGAAGGAGCCAGATCTTTGAACAATGAGTATAGCAGAGTCTTCACACTCTCCAATCACATTAGCATATGATGTAAGCAAGCAACAAACTCTTACGGTGATAATCCACTGCAATTTCAGGATTTATTTTGTGACCCAGCCTTACCGACCCTGGCAGAGGTAGTCAGTGTGTGGCCTACAAACCAGAGGTGTGATCGAGATTTGGATTTCAAGCGCTCATCATGCTTGCTTCAGTTTTCTGCAAACGGCCCCCTCCTGTCATTCTCTACTGCTCACACCCAGCCACTTTGCACATCAATGTGTCCAACTCCACAACAAAGAATCTGAAAGCCTAGAAACACTTTGGACCGAATCCCCTTTTAATGAATGTTTCAATTGTGCTGTGCTGTGCTGTCCTGTTTTGTCCTGTCCTGCCCCGTCCTGTCCTGGAGCCTGCTTAGTATCAGGAGGTACAAGGAGCAGCAGTGTTACAGCACAGGTCCAAAGGGTGCAGTGTGGCCTGTGAGCAGCGGCTGGCCTGGCTTCTGAGTCACATGCCTGATTCCAGTGTGTGCTCCACCACTTGGGGGAAACATGACTTCCTCTAAGTCATACTCTCAGAGCCCTTGTGGGCTCATTTTCAGAGTTAAGGATTTTAAATAAACACTCTTTAGGGCCCCCTTTAGCTCTGGGATTCTGTATCAGTCAGCCCAGGCTGCCTCAGCAGAATACCACAGATGGGGCTTAAGTCTCAGATGGGGATGTAAACCTCAGTGTTGCGGGCCGAAGTCCAAGGTTGAGGTGCTCTTACCACCCGTACACAGGCCCACCTCCAAACAGAGTCACGTGGAGTGTTTGGGCTTCATTCAATATGTGCGTTTTGGGGTACATGATTCAATTCTTAACAGATTCTGTGTTTCCAGGCTGATCCAAGGAAGGAATAATATCTCCACGTTCTCACACTATCCTACTTAGGGGGTTGGGAGGGGCGCCTGGCCTTCCCGGGTCTGAAGGAAAGCAGAAGACAGTCCTTGGACAAGCTCTGCACAGAACATCCTGAGGTGGCCCAGAGGACTTCCCTGGGAGGAGGGCAGCCAGCCCCAGATGTTCTGTTCCTGGCCAAGTCTGCAGCTACGAGATGGCTCATAGGTGACTCAGAAGAAACCTGCTATTCACATTGAGGCAAAGCTTTGGTGCCAGCCTCCCCTCCTCACTCCCTGCTGTGGAACTCTGGGTGTCATCCAAGCCCCCAGGTTTATGCACGCACACACCTGAGACCGGAGCTGGTGGCAGAGGAGTCTGAACAGGAGCAAAGAAGCTTGTGTCTGCTGCTTGCTTTTCAGAGATGGGTTTTAAGAGCTGAGCTAGCAGGGTCTGTGCAGGCCAGGAAAGATGTCTCTTTGTACGGGGATCTGGAGGTCAGAAGTGTCGACAGCTCCAAGAGGCCTGGGCTCAGCTGAGGTGACAGAGTGCCCACGTCATACACACCTGTGCTCTGCCCAAGGACACTGTCAGGAGAGCTGGAGGTAAAACGGGTTTATGTGGCTTGAGGACACAGAAGTGGCTGGGGGGTCAGGGACCTCACCTGGGCCAGTAGCACAGGAGGGAGTGCTATGGGCAGTCAGGACTAGAATCCCCCTCCGCCTATAATGGAGGAGTGGCTGAACTGCAAAGGTCCATCTGCTGAGTTCTGCTCCCAGGAGGGACAGGTATGTGTGCATGTACTCATGCATGTGTATGTGTAGGGGTTCTTGTTACAGCACCCTGGTTTCCGTGCTTTAAAACCTGCACTATGCCTAGATGCCGGTGCTTTATGCACAGACCTGGGCCATCCTCTGTATCACGATAACATATGGGCCCACAAGGGTGACTGAGTCTAGACAACCCAACACACAGGAGAGCCTGAGCCCACTGGAATCCCTCTGGAAAAGGAAGCTGTGACTAAAGACAGGCACAGACAGACAGAAATAGAACTTCTGCAGCCCAAGCATCCACGCGGACAGCAAGCTGGACTTACAGCAGCACCTCAGGAGAGATGGCACCTCTGGACCAGCATGCTCTGGTCCCTCTTTCCTTGCCTCACATCCTCGACACCAGGCCCACAGCTTCGCCGCCAGGTCACACTCCACACTTTGCGGGACTCCTTTCTCCAGTCACCAGTGACCTTCCAGTGCCAGGTACAATTTTTATGCTGCTTCCTGGAGAGCCCTTAGCTTCCTGATTACGTTTTGTCCTCCCCCCGCCCACACTGTGTCTTCCCCCAGCTCACCTGAGCTCCTCATAAGACCCTATCCTTGTCTCCATCCCCTTCTAAGCTCACCCATCCCTTGGCAATTTCATGCATTCCCGCAGCTTCTGCTCCCACTCTGGCTACTGTTCACCCCTCAACTCCCCACCTCAACACATGCCATGTCAGAGCTCTGCATCCTCCACCTGAAAAAATGTCCTGTCTGGAGTTGCTGTCCAGCATCCAATTCCTGTGTCTAGCACTCCTGAAACTGCTTTCATGCATAATAAGGAACCAAGGCTGTCTCCCCTTTTGGCCACAGCTGTAATGCTTGTCCCCTGGGCTCTTGGCAAGAATCTTGCTTCTGTCATCATGGACCACGTGTGCTATAGGAGGCAGACAGCAAAATGAGGAGGTACATGAATGGCTGTTTTTAGACAGAAACTTGGGGGCAGAGAGGTCCAAGTACCCCCAGCTGAGGCCCTCTGCCTGGCATGTGGGAGGAGGTTGAGCAGAGGTGACAGTGTGTGACAAGGGTGATAGGGTTAAAGTGACAGGATATAGAGATATTGGACCACTGTAAGACATGGGGCAGAGCAGAGATGGGGCAGGTCAGACAGAGCCCCCTGCTCACAAGGGCCTCCTTGAGCTTGTCATGGAACACAACTGGGTACGCACGAAGAGCCCTGTACAGGTACAATCTGCCAGGTCATACCAAGGGATGCACGTCGTGGCCAAAGTTGAGACTGAAGCAAAGAAATTCCCGGGGGACAGAAGCCACTGACAGATACATGGACTTCCAAAAATGGTAGTGCTAGTGTGTCAGCAAAGACTATGTCCTTATTTGTGAGAGGAAATGAGTTCCAACTTCTACTTTGCAAAGACATTGAGTTTCGGTATCAGGATGATACAGAGTTCTCCGCATCATCATTTTTGGAGATCTGTACAGGCTTGGTGTGAGTTCTTCCCCATGCATCTAACAAAATCTATGCACTTTGTAATATGGAAAACATATCACAGTAAGATTACTTAATTAATTTTTTGAGATGAGGTTTTTTTTTTAGATACATACTTCAGGCTGGACTTGAACATACTGTATAGACCACACTGTCCTCAAATGAACAGGGATCCTCCTGCCTCAGCCTCCCAAGTGTAGGAATCCAACTGCTGCCTTCCTGACCAGAGACCCCTTTAGGCCCCTCTCCTAGCACAGCTATACCTAGTGACTTATATCATTATCTAGCCCTACTATTGATATCAACTCATAGAATTATTCAGTCCTGCTGCTGATAATAGCCACCACTCCCTGCACATTCATAAGCCTCGCCCTTGGGCAGCACCTTGGCAGGTAGCCACATCCCCCTTTCACTGAATTCTTCCCTCCCATGATCCTATAGAAGACCCCATGGCCTACACAAGAACTACCGGGCTGGTCTCTAGTACCAGAGTGGTCTTTCTCAGGTTTTTTCCAAATAAATCCATCTTACTGAGTTCCTACCTTTGCTTCTTTTCCTCCTTTTCCCCTAACACTAAGTGCTGGGATCATAGGCATGCCCCCCCCCCACAACAGCTTTAGTAAGATTCATTTAAAAAGAGAATGCCTTCCTTCTTCCCCAGAATTTGGTCTGTGACTATCCCCCAGGGGTCAGAGGTCCTTGGAGAAACATCCCTGTGAGCCTGGGAAGCTCCACCGTGCCAGGAAGCAGGGACCCTTCAGGTACTTTGGAACCTAAGAAAGGGATGGGCCTCAAAAATGCCACCTGCTGAAGTCAGCTACAACATCAAAAATGTAGTGATTATGGTGGATGAAAATGCACTGAGCCTATGAAAACCTGTTAAATTCATAGCAACATTTTAGAAATAGAAAGGAAACCCACCTGTCCCCTTTTGAAACACCTGTGCACAGAAGTCTGCCCTGAGAATGGGCCAATTTGAAGAAAAAATCAGGCATTTTCCTGTCTTCTGGAAGGAGCTGTACTGGGGGACAGTCAGATAGACTTAGTGGATGAAATGAAGTGATACTTTCCTCAAAAACGCTAACTAATAAATGTAGAATGAATGACACAATTACTTTGTAAAAATCTTTTCATAGGCACTGGATTTTATCAATTGGTGTTAAGGCTTTCTGTAGCAGGTGATGAGTGAACTGCTTGGGAGTATCCCACAGAACATTATATGCTTAAAGGGAGACATTACTGAGAAGTGAATGACTCTCATCAACTGGACTGGACCTGCAGGTGCCACTTGGCTTTGGACATGAGTACTGTGAAGTATGGGAGACTGTCGCCACAAATGCCTCGAAGATGGGACACCTGCAATGGTTTGCCTTGTCCTAGAAACACCTCACACTACTTTAGAAAGGATTTTTCTAGAACAAAAGAGGATTGAGGGGGAAAAACAAATTATCATCCATAGTCTTGGATCTGCCACTTTGAGATGAAAGTTTCTGCGAGTTGGAAACATTTGGATATGGTATTGTTACATTTGAGTTCCAAGTTTACCAAAATAGGTGTAGCAATGATACATAACAGGAGAAGTGATGATACAGTATATGCAGTAATACAGCATTAGGATGGTGTCTTGGTTACTTTTCTCTTGTTGCTGAGACAAAATACCCAACGCCCAAAATGAAGGAAGGAAAGGTTTATTTAGCTTACAGTTTGTGGAGGTTTCAGTCCATACTTGGCTGGTTCTGAGGCAGAGTGGCACATGGCAGAGGGCAAACTGTTCATGGCAGCAGCACACAGCAAAAACAACCAGCTAAAGGGAGGAATGGCAAGGAAGCAGCCTCTTTCCTTCCCTTCCCTTGTAAACATTCGACCCCCACCCAGGGGGCGTGTACCTCTCACACAGTCTCCATGCCCTCCTCTTCCACAGGCCCAGGATGTATACAAAGTAAGCACCTTGGCTTCCTGCTGAATCACATAGTTAACCTTTTAAACTCGCCAAGTTGACACAATGTATCAACCATAACAGATGGAAGATAGAGATAGGTGATGTGTTTATGTACTGTCTTAGTTACTTTTCTTGCTACTAAGACAAAATACCTGACATCTAAAGTTAAAGGAGGAAAGGTTTATTTGGCTCAAGGTGTGTAGAGGTTTCAGTTCATAGCTGGCTGGCTCCAAGGCAGAGTGGCATAGCAGAGGGGCATCGCAGAGGAGCAACAGTTCTTGGCAGACAGAAGACAACAAGGAACAGTAGCGACTCTTTTTCTGTCCTTTATATCCTATCCAGGCTACCTGTCTATAGCACCCACACCCAAGGTGGACCACCCATAATCCCAGCACCCCATCAGGAATCAATCCCAGTGGTGCATCCTTGATCCCAGCATCACACATCCAGTTCTAGCCGCCTCCAAAAAACCCTACCTATGACCCCGTGAGGCTTTGGGGGGACATCTAGACACAAGCCATAACATGTACATACATGTATATATGCACATATAGTGCATACAGTATTATTTTAGTTTTAAAAATGTGTGTATACATTGTGAGTGTGTGTATATACATAGGAAAGAGCCAGAATGCTGTGGTTGGATTAAAAGTGTGGTATCTATGTGGTGAAAATATATTATTTTATCATATTTTAACTTCTTAACCTTTTATAAAAGATACTTCTTGCAAGGCACACACACTGCTTTTACAATGAGAGGCTATTTTTCCCCAAACTCTTTGTTCTGGCTGTGCCTCTGTGTTCTTGGTCCCTAATTCCATTTCGTCTGAATATTGCACTCAATTCCACCCTTGACCTCAGCTCACTGGGACCCATCCTGCGGATTGCTGTCATTTAATCTTTCTTGTTAGGGGAGTGCCACCAGGCAGCCCTACTGATCTGATGATGATTCCTGTAAAAATCAAATCTTCTCACATGCACACTGAGCTCAGGTCTCAGAAGACAACATATCCCCCAGGACATCTCCACATCTGCAAGCTCAGCCACATTTCTGCCCTTGGGATTTGCTCACAGTGGCACAACCACGGTTCCTCTGCTGAACCCTGCCTTCCCCTCACCTCTACATCCCTCTGTGCCATGTCATTGCCCACCTGTGAGCACTTTCCTTGAAGACATTGCAGTTTTATTGGTAACTTGTAATTGTGTGATCTGTCTCCCCAGTCAAGCTTAACCTTTTTGTGGGCAGACATTTCCATTCAATTTCATATCACTCACAGAACTAGTTCTGTTTCCTGCATAAAGTAGCTCCATAAAATATCAAATGAATGAGTAAATAGATGATGTCCTCTAGCTAAGAGAATGTCAACTTTTGAGTCTTTGTCTAGATCTAAAGATGTATCTTGAGGACAGCAGGCTGTGCTTGCTAGAACCCAGGGCTCAGTGCCCTCCACACTTGCACCTCAGTGAGTCCCCTGGCCTCAGGGAGAGGGCATCTGGTAGATCCCAGGTGCGTACTTACCTCACCCTTGGAAGATATGGTGGAGATCTCTGTCCTACTATCACTCTTTACTTTGAGGCTACAACACTGCATATTGCTCTTGCTCAGCTTTGCAAACCCTCTAGCTTTGGAGAGGGCTAATAAACTGGGTCAGCACAGCCTGAGGCAGCCACCTGTGTGGAGGTACTGGCCATGGGAAGGGGCCAGTCAAGTAACTGTCCCTCACCTCAGGAAACCAAGTCTTGTGAGTTTTCCTGCAGACCAAAAAGTGGCCAGAACTAGCTACCAGGACTGCTAGGGCTCTGTGGGTTCCAAGACCAAGGGCAAAGCGAACGCTCTGGAGTGTCCTGGCTCGGGTTAGGAATAGGAAGAGGGAGGAAGTGATTGTGCCCCCGCCTTGATAGGCACACACGATGGGGCAGGCATCCTGGGAAGTGTTCCTTTCGGAAGTGGGACAACTGTGTGATCCCCATTTTCCAGACGAGGACACAAGCCTGGAAGATTTAAGATATTTAACCTTCCTGCCTTCACCCAGTATTTCCATCATAGTTTTTCCTCTGAGTTTTGCAAGTGCTATTATTACCAGCTACTCAGTTTGGTATGATCAGGGCTGTTCAATCATTGCTGACCAAGCCAGGGGAAGCCATTTATTTTGGTGAAAAAACCCAAAAGGCTTTATTTAAAGCTACTCCAAGGAGATGGAGAGGCCTCATCTGCCTCATATCACCATCTCATTGTGTCCAGATGTGCAAGGTCTTCTCTAGCAGGGAGGGGAGAGGGGATCAGTGAGATATTAGACACCTCCAGGCTTGTATCATCATGGACCTCAGCTTTTGGGGGCCACCAGCTGCCTATTCTTTTTTGTTTGTCTAGGCTGAGGAGAGGAGGAGGTGTTGTTTATATACTTGGCAAGAGGGAGTTTAAAGAAGCTATTTATCTCTAAAATGACTGTCTTCTCAAATTCCATTTTGTCTCAACAGTAGTATCATAGGGGGTGAGGAAGACACATTAAATAGAAATAATTTGGGGGATGCGCAGCTCTGGACTCCTGGGCATGTATGTGATGTCAGACCAGAACTGACTTTCCTCTGACCAGCGCTGGATCTTCCCAGGCAGCCCCACTGATGTGGGCAGTGGGGGATTCTCTGCTAGTGTCACCCCCTCTGGTTCCCCACACACACAGGTGCTCCGAGAACAGGTGTCCCTCCCACAGAGCAGGAATCTTCCCTACCCAGCTCCTCTTCACTGGAGAAAGGGATATTCCCCTCAAAGCCTCAGCATCTCTCAGAAAGAAAAGTGAGGTAGGATGGATCCACATCAGTCCTAATTATTTACATCTTAGTTACTTCTTTCTTGTTTTTTTTTTAAGAGTGGTTATTGCTTTATCCATTGATATTTTTGGAGTGTAAATATATGAACCCATATACAGACATGCAAATTTAGTAAGACAATTAATCCTCTCAACAACAGAAAAAACACAAAAACCAAAAATCCAAAGACAAAAAACAAAACAGGCAAACACCACCACCACCACCACCACCAACAACAAAAACACCAATAGTTGCTGCTTTGCATATTGATATCTTCGAAGTGTGTGTTCAGGATAACACATACAGACATACAAGATTGATCAAATAACCCGTCATCGATTATTCCTTAGCATTAAGTGATATTATACAATAGTAGAACCATGTTAGCCCTCCTGCATATATGTATATTCATATATACATACATACATTTTTGTCTCTTTCTTTTCTCCTTTCCCTCGTCCCATCTGTTCTTTGTTTTTGAACAGATTTCCTTCATGTCTCTTAGTTTATATTCCCACGCTCAGGTTCTTACACCAGTGATACAACACGTTGCCTGCACATGTATCGCTGATTTATTTCACTTATGAGTATGGACTCCATTTTTGACCACTTGCCTACAAAGTCCCCAAAACTGTCTTTCTTTATAGCTGAATAATATTCCATTATATAAAAATGCCACAATTTTTAAATCCAGTCTTCTGTGGATGGGCACTTGGGTTGCTTCCACATTTTAGCTATTACAAATTGTGCTGCTATAAACATAGGTGCACATATATCAGAGTGATATGATGTTTTCAGATCTTCTGGGAAAATACCCAGAAGAGGAATAGCTGGTTTGAATGGAACCTCTAGACCTAGTTTGCTGAGAAATCTCCAAACGGCTCTCCACAGTGGTTGCACAAGTCTGCATTCCCACCAGCAGTGTAATAGAGTCCCTGTTTCTCCACAGCCTCGCCAGCATCTGTTATTGGATGACTTTTTCATACTGGCCAGTCTTACTGGGGTGAGATGAAATCTCGATGTTGTTTTTATTTGCATTTCTCGAATGACTAAGGATGTGGAACATTTTCTCATATATTTATTTGCCATTTGTATTTCTT
>PVLD010031142.1:0-16062 GCA_004027595.1 Dinomys branickii | reverse complement strand
GGGCTTTCCCACGTCTCGCCCTGGCAGCCTGGTCCGCCCTACCACATCTCCCCCGGCATCTCAGAGAAATACGCCCAGTTTAAACTTCCCAGCCGAGGTCCCGGCATTCACGCTCGCCAAGTCTGTCTCGAGCTGGTGGTGTTTATTAAGGAGGTTCGCTCCCTTGCTGCTCACCTGGTCGCCATCTTCCCCGGATCTCATAACTACAGGCTTTTCCAGGGAGCCCGTGTTAACTATTATGAGCCAGCAGGTCAACTGCTCTGAGGCTGCCACATCTGCTCAGCAGTTCAGCTCCCTGCTTGCAATTTGTGGCTGCAGATCTCCCCCCTTTCCACCCAACTGGTTTAATTGCATTTCCTTTCTGGAGCTACACATAGAACATCTGATTGTATCCTGGAGCCTGGACTTTTTTGAAAACTAGCTTGTTTACAAATGACTCAGTCATGATTACCCGGGATGTTATTCAGTCCAATCTTAAAACAGACTCAGCGTGGCCCTGTGGAAAAGAGACCAGAGATCCTGGTGCTTGCCTAGTCCTGCTGTGAGGTGGGTGAGGCTATGGGTAAGGCTGTGGGTAAGGCCCAGGGCTGTGGAGGCCTGGGTGGGATAACCACCCAGCAAGCCCAGCAAGGGCTTCCCTTTATCTGGAACAGTTTTTGTCCTGGCAGAAGCCCCTTTTCTCAGATGTTTTGATTTTTCCAGCCACTGTCACAGTGATCCTGTGAATTTGTGATCCTGACCCTGCAGGTACTTTGCAGGCTTTGCTTTTAGACCCCACTGTTGACACGGCAACAGAACCTCACTTTCTGCAGGTCACCCCTGGTTCCACTTGTGCTGTCTTTGGTCTGGGAGGAGTCGGCTATCAGTCATCATGGGCTGCAAGTCAGCTGGGGCCTCCAGGATCATTGGAATCGACCTCAACAAAGCCAAGTTTGAGAAGGCCCTGGCCATGGGAGCCACGGAGTGCATCAGCCCCGAGGACTCCATCAAGCCCATCAGTGAGGTGCTCTCTGAAATGACAGGCAGCAACGTGGGCTACACTTTTGAAGTTATTGGGCGTCTTGAAACAATGGTAAGAGGCAAGATTCAGGGAGCCACAAAACTTACCCAAGCTATGAAACATGCACAAAGTTAAGCTCATGTTCTGTAGCTTTATTAACAAGTATGGAAATTAACTATTTGGCAGGCAAAAGCTGGTAACCACGTAACAATTTTGCCTAAAAAGTAGAAACCTTAAGAGAAGTTCTCCTTGACAGGGCATAGTAATAAGCATCGCTCAGTACAGGCTTCTTAAGTGTTTATCATCTTCCTTGTACATACAATGTTCCTGGCAAAAGTGATCCAAGCATCACAAGCTAACTCACCGAGGAAAGAGCAGATGCAGTGTGCAAAGACGCCATTCTAAATGTTGTAGTCATTTCCTCCAAATCCATGACTTACTCACATTTTTACCTGAGCTCTGCTTTCCTTTATCTAAATTCCCTCAGAATATGGGCCTTCAAACAATATGCAGTATTAGATATGTTGTTTGGCACTATTGATTTTTATGATACTTTGAAGAACATTGGTCTCTAAAGTATATATCTACATCTGTGTTATACTCCAGCAAGTATTTAAATATAGCTTACTGAATGGGCATATGAGCAGAAAATAGGGACAAGCATCAGAGATACCACTAAGAGACTCCTTTCACACTTTAATATTTTAATTTTCAAAATAAAATTTTAAACCCATGCTGATTAACTTCATTTTGTTCCCCTCAAATGGCTTATGACTTATCCTGAGTGTTGATATTGGTGCAAAAATCTCGAGGATTTCCGATGTTTTAATCCCCGGCACACTAGAAACAAGTACCCTAGCCACATTTATGACTGCCCTGTGCCCTAAAGAGCAGGTCTGTGCAGGAGTGCAATGGACAACTGAAGTTGCATTGAGCATTTTTAAAAGAAAGTAGAAAACAAAAAAGATGTGGACATAAGTTAATATTAGACTTGGAAGCCGAGCTAACTACTTTGCTCCATGATATTCCTAGGCAATCTCTAGGCCTGTAAGACCTCAGAAGAGGCATGAGAAGCTAAATTTATTATTTATTTTAAACTCAGGTTGATGCCCTTGCATCCTGCCACATGAACTATGGGACCAGTGTGGTGGTCGGTGCTCCTCCATCAGCGAAGATGCTCAGCTATGACCCAATGCTGCTCTTCACTGGACGCACATAGAAGGGGTGCGTCTTTGGAGGTGAGGATGGCAGAGCCTAGGGAAAGGAGTGCTGGGTTTCCCTCTCTGGCTTGGTAAGTGAAAGCAGCCTACTGTATCATCACATCTGGCTCAAAACCTTCCCTCAGCTGAGCATTGTGGCTTACATCTGTACTACCAGCACGAATAGGAGGCAAAGGCAGGAGGCTGGCAAGTTCAAGCCCAGGCTTAGCGACTTAGTAAGACCCTGTCTTAAAAAAAAAAAGTGGTGGGTATGTAGTTGTGATGTGAAGTTTCAATCCCTAGTATCACACAAAAACTTTTCCTTCCAAAATATGAGTATGAAATGATCTAAAGTAGAATCAAGACCACAATAATACAAAAGATAATTATCCACTCCCCACTTTGACTTACTGGATTATTGGCGGGCACATTTTAGTATTAGCATCTGGAATCAAGTTTCCCAAAGGCCTGAATAAGAGGCACCAGTAGTATTTCCACTGGGATGATCAATGTGATGTTATTCCCCACATTTCAGAATGTGTCTGAAATTAAAATTTATCAAATTTCCAGTAGCATTAGCAAAAAAATCTGGACCCAAAGCCAAAATCTACTATCAAAAAGAGATTGTCACACTCCATAGGGACAGTTCAGGGTCACAGCAGAATGATAGGAAGGAATAAGGATGGGTGGGGTCAGAGCCACCTTGCTGCATGGTGACAGGGTCCTCCCATCCTCCCATTGTCCAGGATCTTCATGTGCTTGCCCGGGGTGCTTTGGGAGCTCTTCCAACATTATAGCCTGTCATCAGCAGTGTCAGTGAGCAACAACCACTCAAGTACTTGTTCAGAGTGTAGAAGGGAGAATAATTGTTCTTTGCTTAGACAAGTATGTGATTTGGTGCAGAATGCAAAAACAAATATTAAAGAGAGAACATAAAAATAAATGTGGTAACAAATGTAGAGCAAATTATATGTGAAATTAGCATTTATAAGTTATCAAAAATTTTACATAAATGTGTTAATTTTGCTTTTTAGTAACTGGGATAACTACTCATTAATAATAAAAATACAACTTGGAACCACTAATCCCTTTGCCCCATACAGCTCCTAACCTGACAGTTGTTGCTTAGAATTAGTTGCTGGGGGCCATGATTTTCTTGTTTTGCTGCTTTTTCCTACAATATTCTTTGGGGCACTGCAGTGTGAGACTGGTCGGTATGGATGAGGTTCCTTCAAGAAGCTCCTTGGAGGAAGTAAGAGTTGGATTGAGAAACAAGACAGTAGCAATTCACTGGGCCTCCTCACTTCCAACTATCTGTGTGATGAGGTGTATTATGGACCCTTCAGGGTAAAAGCTATAAAATTCAGTTATTCAGCAAATACTGGATGTGTGGTAAGTACCAGGGAGCTTTCCAGGAGCTGAAACCCAGCAGACCCAGAGCTTTCCCAGGCTCTGCACTTAGGTCATGGGAGAACCTCTCATTCCAGTTCAAAGTCGCGATGAGTAAGCAAAGGTAGAAAGCATCTGATAGTAAAAAGTACCACAAAGTACAGAGTGGGGGCCACAGGTAGTGAGGAGGCCAGGGTAGTATGGTGAGCAGTGCTGTTTTACAGTGCTCAGAGAAGGCTTCCCCTGTAAGGGACACAAAGGATCTGAGCTATTCAGAAATCCTCAGAAAGCATATTCCAGGGAGAGAACAAAGCCAAGTGCAGGGCATGTTGGCAATGAGAGCAGTGGGAAGGAGGTCAGCGGGGCAGAGCAAAGCAGGCTCCAGAGAGTAACAAGGACAACACTGGAGCTTTGAGAAGAATGTTGTCTCACCCATGTTCCCTAGGTGCAAAGGGCACAAGTAGGATGTACTTAAGGGGTTATCATAATGCAGGAAGGAGAGGATGGGGGCTTGAACAAGTGAAAATGCTTGCAGGAAATGGTCAGATCCTAGGTATACTTGAAGATGCAGCCAACAGGATTTGCTGACTCAATGCATTTTATTCACTATACTGTGTGACAGGAAGAACAGTATCCAAGGCTTACAGCCTGAGCAGCAGGAATGATGGAGACATTGTCACTTACAAGGTGGAAAGCATGGGAGGGACAGGTTGGAGCAGAGTAGTGTAGCTTGGGGTGGATCGAGTTCACATTCCTGTAAGACATCAGAAGGGAGGTGCCAGGCGAAGGCTGGAAGTATGAATCTATAGCCCAGGTCAAGGTCTAGGCTGGAGGTAGAAGCAAAGGGTTTGAAGCACAATGTGTTTTAAAATCATAAGATCAGAGGGAGTTATCCTGAGAGTAAATGTAGACAGAGACAAGAAAAGATCTGAAGACTAAGAGCTGGGATCCATTAGAGTTAGAGGACTAGGAGGTGTGGAGAACTCATAAAAAATGTCCTTCCTCTATGTCAGAGTGGTAACCAGGAGCCATATGTGCAGAGTGAGTAAAACAGAAAGGCACCAACTGTATCCGCTCCACCTCATGGATCCTATCAGTCTGGGATTCAGGGTGGACCACTGTGTCAAATGGAGGTCAGGTGACCAAGGCAAGAGTGTCCAGGAGGAGGATCCAGGTCTGATCCGGAGAGAGATAAGGAAAGGGATGGAAATAGGAACAGTGTGCGGGAGACAGCTTTTCCTGCAGTTCACTTGTAAGGCAGAGGACATGTTGGGAGGCTGAGGAAGACAGAATGAATAAGGAAGGATTTCCAGCCCTTGTTTCTAAGATGAGAGAAACAAAGCTCATTTCACGATGATCAAATGTGAGGGGAAGTACAGGGAAAGAAGGCAATATATAAAATAGTAAAGCACAATAATAATTTAGTAAAGAACAAAGGGAAAATGTGTGCTTATTTATAGGTTGGAAAAGCAGAGACGATGTACCTAAACTAGTGGCTGATTTCCTGGCAAAGAAATTTGACCTGGACCAACTAATAACCCATGTTTTACCTTTTAACAAAATCAATGAAGGATTTGAACTGCTGTATTCAGGACAAAGGTATCTACTTTTTGGTGACCTGCTGTCTTCCCCAAGGAGAGATAAGATCTAGTATTTATTTATTTATGCTGGGACTCAAATGCAGGAGCTTGTGATTGCTAGGCAGGTGCTGTGCCACTGAGCTAGATCCCTGGTCCCCAAATCTAGTATTTAAAAGAGAACCTCTTTCCTTTATGTTTTATTTCTGATTACCTAAGCTAGCCACTTACTTCTTTAGAGTCTGAATGTGTCATTGTCCTATGTTTAATTTCTTTTTTTTTTTAATTTTTTTTTTTTTTTTTTTTGCGGTACTGGGGATCGAACTCAGGACCCTGCGCTTGCTAGGCAAGCGCTTATTCCACTGAGCTATATCCCCAGCCCCCTATGTTTAATTTCTAAAGTCCTCTCTCCTTAGGATTTTTTAGCCAGACTGATTTCACCTTGGCTATTTTCATTTCATTTTAAAGTTGTTAATTTCTTGAATTCATACCGAACAACTCCCTTACGATACAGTTTTCAAGGTGCTTTTCTAAATGTGCTTTCTGCTGGTTCTCAAGATCCTGTATCATTCTTACCACGGTTAGCACTATTACTAAGGTTAGGAGAGATAAAGTAAGAGTAACAGTACCTAGCCTAGTGGAGAGCACAGACTCACCCCAAAGCATGTGTCCTGTTCACCACTTCCTTTACAGAGCTCAGCAAGCTCCAGGCACACATTTGATCTCTTCTCACACTGGTGTAGCTTCTGAGGGTCCAGCAGGGACAAAGGTAGACTATAAGAACTGACATGAGTATTAACTACCTGTGCCAATGGATGCTTGGAAGCAGCCAAAGAGCCTGTCTATAAGATGTAAAGAGATTTCATTTATTTGGTATGTAAATATTTACTGAGCACCTATTATGTATGTCTCATAGATTTAGATTATATACTGTGGGTAAAAAAGCACTGTGCATTTACCCAAGATCTAAACTTTCATGATCTTTTCCCAAGTGCTGTTTTCAATGCTGTGTCTGGTTTGTAAATCTGGGATAGCATACAGAATCATGGTGTTGTGAACATACATTCAAATTATTTTTGAGCAAGTGAACAATGGGCTTCTGTCAGAAAAACTGTCAAAATCATTTAGTACTCTTTTATTTCAGATAAGCAAGCTTAGTAGCTTTGTATGGCCACTTGAAAAATATTTGTCTTCCGAATAAATCCTTTCAGAAATTATGCTTCTAATTTTGCCCTAATGCAGTGACTCCAAAGTGACATAACTAAATCCTTACATTTTCATATACTTTCTGCATAGCTCCACTTGAATATCCCACTTACTTCAACTTCTCCCAAAATAATCCTTTCACCACTAGTCTCATTTCAGCACACACTGGCTGTTTCCGCTTTTATGGACTAGAAGCCACAGCACCCCATCTGACTTCTTTCTTACTCTTGTCAGCCACAGCTAAACCCATGCTAAGCCCACAGGTGCCGTCCTTGGGTCCACAGCAGCCATTCCTCCTCCTGGACCCCTCAGGGCGTCCATCCAGTGGGTTATGGCCCATTGATGAGTTAGCACAGGAACAGGATAAGGGTCCTGCTTCTGTGTTGCCCTTCACCCAGCTGCCAGGCTCAGGCTGCCCCCATGTCAACACCTCAGCATAGTTTCAAAACCCCTTATTACCGAATTGAAGCCTATCTTCAATTAGTAATTAGGTAAATTTAGCATGCAGTCAACTATAGCTTCTCCACTAAGCTTTCAGGATCAAGTGGGCTTTTTCTGAACCCCTTGGGTGCAGAAAGCCTAAACACTTTGCATAACTCTTCCTACTTGTACCTCCTTGGCCTTGTTCACACTGTCCCCTCAATCTGAGTACCCTTTCCTCTCTTCAGCCCGTTGTGTATGTACTAATTCTTCCACAATCAGCTCAATACCTTTAAGGAAGCTTAGCAAGAAAATAATGGGTGAGGACCTCAGGCCTCCAGGGTTTTCCAGGAATAGGATACCTGATGTTTTGAAAACACATAAGAAATGTTGATTGTTTAAATTACCTTATTTGAAAAAAAAAGGAGTAAATCATTAAAAATTCTAATTTCACCTTTCAGCATTGGAACTGTCTTGACCTTTTGAGATCCTGGGGGAGGAACTCTGCGTTGTGTAACAGGATGTGGACTTTTCCTTTTGAGGTTCACTCTTCGGCAAGTGCAGCTCTGTATCAAACATGAGCAAGGCGGAAGAGCTGGTGCAGACTTAGATGCTTTGTAAAGGTTTATGAGTCTTAATAACCATTTGCCATCTTATAAACACCTGGGAGTTAGCGTGGGATTGAATAATGCTATTAAAATTTTAAATTTATAGTTTCTAAGATTGTAATTATATATCTTAAATAGCATATACTTGGCGTTCTGTGTTGGAATGGGAGGTTCTTCAGAGCCTTAGCTAGCTTCTAGGACTGAATGCAGACATAGCATGGAAAGACACAGTCAGTATATTTCTAAAGGTAATATTCATTGACCACAATGGGACTATTGTTCTCTGGACATGAACGTAAATTCTTTAAAACACTCATTATAAATTAAGTTGTGAAGTCCGTTCATTGCACCGTGCATATTTGATTAGATTAAGAAAGAAATTGGGAAATATAAGGGAAGGGGACATTTTTCAATGTTTAACTTCATCATTATATAACTTGGTGAAATTACGTATATTATAAGGGTACTTATTATAAGGGCACTTATTTTCTAGTACATATTAATATTTTATAAAATATACCTTTTTATAATGCTACTTAAATGCAAAGGTATAGTCAGAATCATGTTGCAATATTTATCATAACGTTCATCGTAGTAAAATAGAGCTATAAATCCTTAAGTCTCTAATTTACTTGATAACAACTCAAACAAAAGGTGTTTTAAGTTTGGTGTAACTGCACTTACGTATCTATCCAACATCTATTTATCCATTTAGATGTAAGCGCATGTATAAAATGTGTTACAATTCTTAGTAAAATCAAAAGTTTTGTGAAATGATTTGTATTGACATAGTTTGTTTGAAAGAGGCATTTTAGTTTTGTTACTAAGATTTTACTGGTTGAGGATAAGTGTTGAAGTGCCCCAAAAAGAGAAAAATAAGTTCAGTGGACATAGCAGAAACTGGGGGTTTCAATAGAGTGAAATCTTATATGTTAGATCATCCTGCCTTGATAGATTACAAAATGCCCAGGTAACTATGGGCCATTTTTACATGATGGGTATTTTCCAAAGAAAAATGGCTTGAACCCAAGGGGTAAAGATTTCTTTTCTAGGAAAGAATTCTTCCAAACGCATTGTATAAGGCCAGCATTACCCTGTTACCAACACCATACAAGAACACAAAATAAAAAATATAGACCAGTATTCCTCATAAACACGAATGCAAAACTTCTCAAAAAAAATACTAGCAAACTAAATCCAAGAGGAAAAATATAGTAAATGAGCTGTGTCCTAGGTTTGCAAAAATTTCAACATGTACAAACCAAGAAAATTAGTGCATCATGTTAACAGAATGAAGGACAAAAACCACATGATCATCTCAATAGATATTTGATAATGTCATAGAACAAGCATTTGATAAAGTTCAACTTGGTAATAGGAAAAACTCTCAACAAATTTTGTATAGAAGGGATATACCTTAACCTAATAAAAGCTACATATGATGAACTCACAGCCAACATCCTCTGGAATGGGAGCAAAGCTGAAAATGTTTTCTCCAAGATTTGAAAAAAAACAAAAATGTCCACTTTCATATTCAACATAATGCTGAAAATCTTCCCAAAAAAATTAGGGAACAAAAATAAAGAGCATCAAAATTGGAAAGGAAGAAATCAAGTTATCCTTATTAGCTGATGGCATGAAAAATATAATGCTGTAACTTCAAGAAAAAGTTGTTAGAACTAATAAATTTAGTAAAGTTGAAGGCACATAATCAGTATCCAAAAACTAGAAGTATTTCTAAATACCAATAATGAACTAACTGAAAAATAAATTTTAAAAAGTCCTTTTCACAATACCTATAAAAATAAAATACCTAAGAGTAAATTTAACCAAGGAAGTTAAAGGCATCTACACTGAAAATTAGCAAACACTGATAAAAGAAATTGAAGACATATAGAAAAATGAAAACACAGTCCATGTTCAAGGGATGGGATAATTATATTGTTAAACTGTTATACTACCCAAAACAATCTACATATTCAATGCAATTCCCCCCAAAATATTTATGGCATTCTTTATTGAACTAGAAAAACCTAAAATTAATATGGACACTCCCTCTGAAGAAAAAGACACTAAATAACCAAAGTAACTCTAAGTAAAAAGAACAAAGCTGCAAACAGCACAATACCTGACTTGGAAACATATTGCAAACTAATAGTAAGCAAAAGAACATGGTACCAGCATATATACCAATGGAACAGAATAGAAAACACAGAAATAAGTCTAGGTACATATGCCAAACTGGTTTTTAGTAACGTTGTTCAGAACATACGTTGGAGAAATTTTCCTTTAAAAATGTGCTCAGGAAACTGAATATGCATATGCAAAGTAATGAAATTAGATCCCTGCCTCACACCAGTAACAACTCAAAGTGGATCAAATACCTATAGGTAAGAACTGAAACTATGAAACTACTGGAAGAAAACAAAGGAGACACACTTTATATATCAGTATAGGCAAGTATTATTTTGGATAAAAGCCCAAAAGACAGTAAGCAATAAGGCAAACTAAACAAATGGGATGATATAAAACTAAGAGTCTTCTGCACAGCAATTCAACAGAGAAAAGAGAAAATCTGCAGAACAGAAGAAAATTATTCAAAAGGGAGTTACTATCCAGAATATGTAAGGCACTTAAGCAACTTAACCACATAAAAATGAATAACCAAATTAAAAATTAGGCAAATGATCTAAGTAGACATCTGTTAAAAGGAGACACACAACTGGCCAACGATATATGAAAAACTGATCAACATCATAAAAGAACTGCAAATCAAAACCACAATGAGATGTCACCTCACACCAGTTAGTATGAATCATGAAAAAGACAAAAAATAACAAGTACTGATAGCGAGATGGAGAAAGGGAAACTCTTACACACTGTTCGTAAGAGCATAAGTTAGTACAGCTAATATGGAAGTCAGTATAGAAATTCATCAGAAAAATAAAAATTGAACCACTGTAAGACCCAGCAATCCCACTCCAAGGTGTATAACCAACTGTAACCCATCATGCAGCAAAGAGACATTTGCACTTTTATATTTATTGCAGGATTTATTCACAATAGCCAAGATACAGAATCAACAAAGCTGTCCATCAACAGATGAATGGATAAGCAAAATGTCCTTTAGGTGCACAATGGAGCATTTATTATTCCACTATAAAAAAGAGTGAAATCTTATCACCTGGAGCAACATGGATGAGCCTGGAGGATGTTATGTTAAGTGAGATAAGCCAGGCACAGAAAGACAAATACCACATGTTCTTACCCACATATGAAAGCTAAAGTCAACCTCATAGGCATAGAAAAGCGGTCCCTGCAGTGCAGGAAGGGGGGGGGGAGAGACATAAGTTGGCTATCAAATACAGTTAGATAGTAGACGAGACCATCCAGTGTCTCTGCAGCACAAAAGGGTAACTACAGTTTGCAATTTATTATTTATCTCAAAATAACTAGAAGAAAACTTTTGAAGGTCCTCAATGCAAGGAAATGTTAATTTCCCAACTTGATCATGAGTTACTGTGTACCTGTACTAAGTTATCACGTTGTACCCCATAAGTCTGTACAATTATTATGTGTCAAATAATTTTTAATTGACACAGGCTTAATTCAGGTTTGTGGGAAGAATAGTTGAAAATATCTGAAAGATACAAGGAATTCTTTGTGATGTATCTTCATCACTAGCTAAGTTCAGCTATGGAAATTTTCAGAGCACTCTACAGTGAGTCCAAGTCACAGTTTATGTGCGTGTGCGCGTGCGCGCAGACACACACACACACACACACACACACACACACAACATTTACCCAAAAATCTTTTGGAGACCTTTCCTCTATCTAGTGGTAATGTCTATTGGCTCTAGGTACCCCATTAATGAAGGGAAAAAAAGCGAGAATTTTTAACAAGAAAAATTTCTAAACTGAATAAACCCCTTACATCTTTTGTCTCAAATTTTGAACATAGGTAAATAAGGGCATTTAAAGTTATGTACAAGAACAGGTGCATTAAAAATGTCAAGAAGGAATAAACATTTATATTTTCAGATCAAAGGCATTCAAATTAAATCCCTTTTATGCCTAGAACTTCCTACAAATTGCATTTTTACAGATATTGCATAGATGACACTTTCATATATTTGGTATTATGAAATTTTGTGAAATCGCTCCTTGTTTGTGAGCTTCTTGTGGCCAAATAGTGAACAGGTATTCTAACATCTTATCAGGAAAACCTTTTGTGAGGAGTATTTCTGGTCTACAGAAAATGTTTATTTTAAACAGGATAGTGAGCTGGACATCTTTACATATACCTTATGTGTAGTCATTGAAGCCAAAGAGCATTGTCTGAGTGAGATCTTGAATGTTAAAGGATTAATGAGCAAGAAATAGCTATAGGAACATTAAAATAAGTATCCACTTATTTAAAAAAATAGTTTTGGCAGTGCTGGGTATGGAAACCTCTACCACTGAGCAACATCTTCACCCTAGCTTCTTATTTAAAGAATAATCCTGACTTTTCAATGACGTAAATTATGAAAACCATATTGATTAATTAGGTGATCTATTTCCCATCTCAGCCATGTAGCCAATACTGAGGTAGGTGCTGGCATATGGTGATGAGTGAGATGGACAGTCCCTGCCCTCACTGAGCACATAGGAGTCTAAAAGAAAATATTTTCTGTTGTTTGTATTTACTTCAAAATGTTGGTACATTAATCAGATTCATGAAGCTGACAAATGCTAATTCTTGGTGGGTATTTATATACATTTATTTGTCTCAATAATCAGCTTCCTCGTGGGCTTATCTAGAAAAGAACACGTTTTAATTAGCAGTAATGCAATAAAAGAATTTCAACTCAGAGGAATAAAGGGACTTCATGCACCTGACTCCCCAGGAACCTCCTCCTCCACCGTGACCTCAGCTGCAACTCCATGAAACTCTCCCACTGGTGTTTTGCTTCTTGTTCTTCTTTCTTTGTGAAATTATTTACTTTTCTATGCAGTAATTTAGGCCTCAGAGGCTAGTTTATAGATTTCATCTTCCTCATGCATGTACATTTGTCCACTGTTCTGCTCTTGAGTCCCTCACAGTGTTGCATTCCCTTTGCTGGGGACAGTGACGATCGCTGCCTTGCAGGCAGCCAGCACCAGGTTCCAGTAGTTCTTTCCATTACTTCTCCGACATTGTCAGTCACCGCACGGACTACAGAGAAGTGACTAACACCGTCTCTGGGCATTCAACCTGTGACGCATGAAGTTTTAGAAGACAAGGGCTGTGCTCTGAGATGGATGCTGCCCAGAACTAAAGGAAGCTGAGACAGAAGAATCACAAATTTGAGCTCTGCCTGGGCAATCCTTCAAAATCCTGTCTCAAAATAAATAAATAAAATATGGCTGGTGATGTCGTTTAGTATGAGGGCCCTGTGTTCCATCCCCAGTACTAAAGGAGAAAAAAAAAACTGCTTTAAGGTCTTTCTTAAAATAGTAGCCAGTGGAACATTCTGTGCTCCTTGGATACTATGCACACGTTCTTGTTGATCAAACACTGAATTGAAAGGATTGCCCATCCTGCTGTGTATGTATCCAACTCTTTAAGTGCATCCTCTTGGTAGCCAAAGAATTAAGCAACATGCATGTTGGCAACTTCTCTTTTAGGCAAATATTTTATTTTAAGTTTGGGCTTATTTTTCTCTATTATAAATGAGTAAAAAATCTCATTTGAGATTTAAGTTAACATTTTTATAAAGATAATGCATGTTTGAATCTGCAATTACACATTTGCAGAAATGCATATGTTATTTTAACTTTGCTAGCATTTTATAAGTTTCAGGTTGGCAAAGAACCATGTAATTGCATAATACCCTGGCATTCATCAAATGCTGTACTGTTCACCCAGGAAGGTCTTTTATATAACAAACTTTCCTATCGAAAACAAAACACAAGAAATGCAAATATTATGTTCTGGATTACAACATTAGTTGAAAGCATGATGGGGTGGCCACATTCAGGCCTGGGCTTGATGCCAACTCCACCTTTAACTGAAACTTTCAACTCCTGTTTCCTGAGGTCCCACAAACCCCAGCTCTGCAAAGGTAGAGAGATAGAATGAAGCTCTTGGAGCAGCCGTAAACTTGATTTCTCTTCACCTTCAGGAAAAAGACTGAGCATAGTTGCTTGGAATAAAGGGTTTAAAGGCACAGTTTAGCCCTTCAAAACAGAGGACTCATCCAGTGTGTTAGTTCCAGTAAATAAGAATCATGGAAATAGGCTTTTCCAGGAGCCACTAAAAATCCTGGAAGGCACTTGGCTAAATTCAAAAGAAATGCTGGAGACTGGCAGCTTGATCCAGGCAACTTGATTCAGGACCAAATCCCTCAGCAAAGAACAAGAGAGACCCAGATTTGAGGATCTCAGCCCTGGAACTACCAAGAGGCCCTGTTTGTATGATGACCAGTATGCCAGAATTTTAATACCAATTTGGATTGCTATCTACTTAAACTTAAGAATATTATTATAACAACCACCACTTTTAAAGCTAATTTCTCTACATTTTGAGACTTATTTTATGGAAAGAATATTCAGTCTCATCTCTTTCCTCCAGATCCTTCAGGTGGTTAAACCATGAGATATATCCCATTTAAATTATTTGCTGTATTTTAGAGAGGGTAAAACAAAAAATGGGCCACACTTCAATACTGAGACTGCATCAGAGGCTCAGTTAGCCCATGGCTGCCAGGCTGAGGAGTTTACAGAGGAGGTTATGTGTGTTCCTTTGGTATTTTGTCCAAAATGTGCATATAGACTTTTGAGGACAATCTAAAACCATGCTCGAAATGTGGCGACACTAGCAAAGCACCCTTCCCTTTGGCCTTCCCTCCTCTGGAAAGACTATATACACAGTAGTGTTGAATAAACTACACACATGTAATCATGGTTACACCAGAAAGTGTCTTCTAAGTAGGTGAATTCTGGCCTAGCACACTTTTCTTCAATTCCTTCCCTCCTCTATCACATGTGGTATAGGCACATGTGTCACACATATTTGATGGAACAATTTCACTTTCAAAACCTTTTTTTCAGATAACAGCCTTTCCATGAATGTTAAAAGAAAGCAGATAAAGTGTAGCTTATCAGCTCTTCTTGTGTCATACATTGCCAACCTCTTTTATGTCCAGGGATTAGATATTATAAAATTACACTTCCTTTGTCCAGTATATACAAAACATGTACAGCACAGCAAAGTTAAAGGAGATGCATGTAACAACAGGGAAATGGATAAGCTGAGAGTTTTAGTACATGCTCACAAACACCTTTTGCACTTCCCTCTCTGCTAGCTGCCTCACTGAACAAGACCACATACTGTTCACAGAGGTGGTTTACAACTTTGTTTCCTAATACAATTTTTAAAGTTATTTATAAAAGTGTTTATTCTATCACTTCTACCTTTAAAAATATCAATTCCTACTAACTGTCTAGAATTTAGCTCAAGCCCTGTGGATAAGGATAGGCTTATGTGATACTTAGAGATAATGGAACAAATTCATATCCAAAACACATATGCAGAGGATAAACTTCCTTATGAATCTGAATACAAGTGTATAAAATGTTAATTTTATGCAATATTTTGTTATGCACTGGCAATCTAACTTCTAGGGTTTATCTGTTCACTGCATCCACAGCCAAACAAAGCCATGAAACATACATGAAAATGATACCTGAAGTGTCTGAGCATAAGCACATCAGCATCTTACCTTGTTGTCTTTCCCTCTCACCTCCCACTGAACAAGTGTCCATGGTGTAATGTCGTTTCCAGAGGTAATTTAACAAAACCCAAGATTTCATATGAATTGCAGCAAGTAGATATTTACAAAGTGATATTTTGCTACTTCTACAATTAACATAAATTGGTCTTTCCATAAGACTAGATGTTTCCTGTAAGGACTGCAATGGTATGATCCACCGTTTAAATAAATGGCACACATGTGACAATAATCACAATTTGAAAGTGTCCTCAAAATATGAAGATTTTGACCTGGAACCCTTCTCTTCTTCACCAACCTAGTGGGCAATAAGGCTTAAATTTTCGAAAGACCTAGAGGCTCTCAGGGGACTTTTTAAAGACAGGAGAAAAGATTCAGAGTCTAATAGCAGTGGACTTAACTGTCTCAACTGGTCATCAGAGATAGACTCATTAATGCTTTGGCAATCTGTACATTTTTAGAGCTACTGTTTATAAATCATTCTACTCAGTACTCACCAAAAACATAGTCTGTGTGACTTATATGTCACTCTTCTTTGTAAATTTTGTTGTCCTTTTCCTCCTAATTACAAAGAGAACTCTGGGAAATTCTATGTACTTTGCCTTTTATTTCCTCAGATATTCTCCCATCCTCCTTCACCATCCCAAATGAAGCATCTAAAATGCAGGTGTGGCCATACCATGCCTCTGTTGACGGTCCCTCCAGGATCAGCCAGTCTCAGAGCCCCTGAGGGACTGGATGATCTCCTGTTCCCCTGAGCTATGGGACATGGGCAAGCAGCCCTGCAAGGTACATTCTCACCAGCCACATCCAGGCCCCTTTCTTCCTTGCCTTTTGCTGGTCCTCTGGAGCACACCCCCCATTCAGCCCCCCCCCCCCCGTGTCTCAGCAAATGCCTGGTCTCTCT
>PVLD010031141.1:0-16064 GCA_004027595.1 Dinomys branickii | reverse complement strand
GGTCTGTGCCACTGCACTCAGAAAAAAAAAAAAAGCCATTTCTACCTTAGACTTGACAATTAGAGAAATCTCATGTTCCTGTTTCTGCTCTACACAGCGCTCATCCTAATGCTGGCTCAGAACTCGATGTATACTGCAGGGGGTCTTGCCAGGGGACTAGTGCTGTGGGACAGGAGGCAGAAATAACAGCCATGGAGAGTCATGGTGGGGAGGGGAAATGACAGTGCTGTCCCTCAGTGGCTCCCTCCTAGCCACTGCTGAGGACAGACGTCTGACTTGTCTTCTGCCTGGTGCCAGAGACAGGAAGCAATAGAGACAGATGCCCAGCCCCTTCCTTCGGTGCCTGAGTCACTGCCAGACATTGACTCACCCTTCCCCTGAGTCCAGTCACAGTGACAAGCTGGAAGACAAGGGGTATGTCAGGTGCAGAGAACACAAGAAGACACTTTCCTGGAGAGGAGAGTGGGGGGGAGTCGAGTCTCAGTAGCTTCTGTTCCTCCCCCACCTCATTTTGCTGCCAGGTTCGCCCCTGCCCGCGAGGAGCCCAGGTTAGACTATCCCCAGCAGGCAGGGAGGGGGCGGTCCTTAGACGTGACCCAGCTGCGTGGAGTCAGAGCTTAAGTCAAGTCCGCTGCACAGCAAGACACTACTCTTTTCCCGCCCTGGCTGGTCCGAAGCCGTGAGACAGCGTCCCTTCACCTGTGGATGGCAGGTACCAAGTCTTCCTGCCCTTGGTCCCATCTGCCTCAGTTCCCCTTTGGCACCTGCCCCGGAAGCACTTACAAGCGGTTCCTCACCTACCACCTTGGGCCCAACACATAATGGAAGTTATCTTTACACGGTGTAGCCTGAGCAGTGCCTGGAAGTGACTATAGAGTGTATTATAATACACTTTGAAATGAAATGTGTATTTTACTTTTTTATTTTAAAGAGAAAAATATAAAAATAACAATGAAACAGTTTCAAAATAGGTTAGTAGGAGAGTTATAATAATTAATAATTCTGTATTGTTGTCATCATAGTGGTTATTCAGAGTGCAAGATACAGGCATGGTATCTTGTCCAAACATTAGCACAAACTTTTCTTTTCAATGAACTAAGAGAAACTAGCTGTACAACTATCATAACTGTGTTGTATATAATTTCTTTTTCTTTAAAACTTTGCTTGTCACTGCCTTTTTTTTTCTTTTTATTTAAATATGGATTTTCTTTACCTAGGCTGGCTCTGACCTAACTCCTGGACCCATGCAATCCTCCTGCCTCAGCCTTCTGAGTAGCTGAGCCTGTAGGCATACACTCAGGAGCATTTTAATGTATATTTTATTCCCAAAGATGTACTGAGCACCGTGTGTGTCTGTTTTGGCTCCAGCAATCACGAGGAAGCCTGTACTGCACAGGCGCTCTGCACACCCCACTGGGACATGGGAAGAGGGTTTGGGAATGGAAAGCTTCTTCACCTGATCCGTTGTAGTTACTGTAAAACTAAATCAGAGCCAAAATGTATACACTTCTGTTGCCAGGTGTGAATAGACTCATCAATTCATTAAGCTAATGGAGTTTCCTTAACCATTTTGAGGACAGAAATGTTAATAGATTATTTCAAGAGGCAGACGGAGTAAGATTATACTGCAATGTTTACCGCTGAGTGCTAACACTGCAGTTTAGCCTGAATACTGACCTTTTAGTTTAGGGAAAAGAACATCTTTTGTCTTAAAAGAAAAACAACACGCGTGCCATAGGTTCGCCGCCGCTGGATGATAGGATCGGGGGTGGGAGGGTTTTAAGGATAAGGGGCACCTGGGCAGAAGCAGGCGCTGCAGATAAGTGTAGGCGGCCCAGGGGCAGCTCTGCCCTTCCCGAGCACTCCTCCTGTCCTGCTGCAGCCTGCATGCAGCTCGGTTCCCTTTCTTTGGCAGAAAGGAATGCTTCGTTTTGTTCTGGTTTGAATTTGTCCACACTCCACAATTTGAAAGCTCTGGAAAAGCACTTCCAGACCTAGGAAGCCGTTGTTCCTGGTTGGGGGAGGTTTCCTTGTCATTTCTTTCCCATGTGTGGTTGCGGTTATCACATGGAGATCCGAGGGCAGCCCGCACTTGACATGTTGCTGGTCTATGAAAATCATTTTGCCGTGGTGTTAGAGTATCAATAAGCAATATTTTAAATGATTTCATCATATTTGAAGGAGATAATCTGGGTTTCCTTTATTTCTTAGTTCAAATGTTTCCCTTCTCACAAATAATGCTTGGGTAAATATCTTTAAGTACACATCTATCTTTATCTGTCTAACAAGAGAAGGTGCAGACGACGGGGAAGCCGATGAGGTAGAGAAAGGGTGGGAGCGAACCCAGTTCTGGGCTGCTGGGCTTTGCAAGGAAGACCGCCGCCGCCGCAGCAGCAGCAAGAGCCGGGAAGGCGGCCCCGCCTCCTGTTGCGGAAGACTGGCCCGCGCCCTTGCCGCAGTGGCACAGCGCCTTGGCCTCGGGCGGTCTCTGGCGACCCCTGCCGTTCACACATAAACCTGCGTCGAGTCCTCGGCTCTGAGTCCCTTCTCTTCTGTCTCCTCCATTTTGCTTTTGTATATCTTTCCCCTCTCCCCTTCTTTCTAGGCCTCTGCTTGTTCTTTCAGGGGTTCCAGACCAAGGGACCTTTTAAGGAACTACTCGCTGCCGTTAGGCCCAGAAGGAATGAACAGACGCAGAGAGGCCCTGACGGGACAGCTGGAGACCAGTGCTCAGTTCCTGGTCCTTCTGGGCGCTGGAGGGAGAGGGGGTAATTTTGGTACTGCTGCACCACCCCACCGCAGACCAAGCATCATGTAGTTTCGAGTCTGTTGGCCCCTGTCATCCTGAGAAAAAGTGCCAGAAACTACAGAGCCTGGGTGAAGTCAGGGGATTACAGGGTCACAGGAGGAAAGGTTTATTTGACTTACATTTTATAGAGATTTTAATCTATAGTTGGCTGACACCAAGGCAGGTTGGCACGGCAGAGGGGCATCACAGAGGAGAAATGGCTCATGGCAAAGCAGAGCAGGCAGAAGGCAGCAAGCAGCAACTCCAAGCAACATTAGCAGCTTCTTTCTGCCCTTTTATATTCTATCTAGGCTATTGGGGCTTAGGGCAATTGCCAAACCAGTCAGTGGGCTAATTTAGTAATTACACCCTTAATCTCAGCATCACACACTCAGGATCCAGCCACCTCTGAAAAAGCCCAACCTATGACCTCATGAGGTTTTCGGGGGACATCTAGGCACAAGCCATAACACCACTCCTGTGGACAGAGGAACTGGGTCGTGAGGAAAGACCAGAACCCTCAGGTCTCCAGGGCCAGGAACTTGCCACTCTCCAGCTTCAGAAGCCAGAAGCACCAAAAGATGACACCTCGAGGTGGCAATACTTTCCGAGAGGCCTGAGAGGCTTGTTGGCAACAGGAGTCGGCCACCTGCCCACCTTCTTTACATGCCAGTTTGGGGTCTTCAGAGCTTGGGCTGCCTAGAATCAACACCCTCCGCTCCCCTACTTTCCACCTGCCTTCTCTTTCCAGAATAGCCTCCAATCGGACCAGGGCTCCTAGCCCTGAGGTCTTCTCCATCCAGCTGTGTCAAAATTTAAAAACTATAAAGGAATGAAGATGTACCTCAGTGCAAAAGCTCTTGGTTCAATTCCCAGTAAAACACATATACCACACTCCACACACCCCACGTGGATGTCAGGAGAGGAAGGAAGAAAGGGAGGGAGGAAGATGTCATTACAGTCAAGTGCAGGCAGCAACCTTGAGAGACCTCTTGGAAGATGATGGCCAACATCCCCTATAAGAAAAGACAGCTTAACAAGAGTGAAACGTAATAAATTTAGTTAAACATAATAAATTATAGTTTTAAATGGCATGGGAGCCTGCAGATTGAAGACCCAAAGAACTCAAGGACAATGCCCATGTTTACACTTGGGTTCGACGGCACACAAAAGGGGTCTGGGCTGGTGGTGAGGGATGGGGAAGCCAGCAAGGCCTGTTCAGATTCCCCTTGGCCCCTCAGCCACAGCACTGGTTCATTCAGGCTACATGGCCCTTCTTGGATGATGGTCTTAATTTCTTTATGGCCAGTTCCCAGGCAGAAAAGTGAGGAGAAATTGAAGTAACAACTCATATTTTATGGCTGGCCTGAGGAGGAGAGGGGTTCTGGTCTCTTTGGCCTGCCTTGAGGAAGAGGAATTTTCACATCCATGGCAGAGTGAAGATGAAGAGTGAGGAATGAGGATGAAGGGTGAGAGAAAGGACGGCAAGAGAGAAACTGCGCTTCCAGCCCTGCTCCTGAGGCCCCCACTTTAGGGTCATTTTGGATCCCCAAAAGCATGTGTAAGGGAGGCTAGAGGCACTGAGAACTGGTCAGACCTACCAAAGAGACGGGAAGGGGCCAGAAAACATTGCTGCCAAGAAGTCCTCTTAGAATCCAGTTGTGGGAGGTGAGAAGGAATTTACCAAGCAAAGAAGGGCTGAGCTTTCTTGGCAAAGAAGGCAAGTGTGGCCTGCAGTACCCTGGGCCATGTCCCAGTGTCCCGGCTGCAGGGTGAGGGTGGGGGATGGGAGTAGGTCCTCATGGGGAACAGAGGAAAGGGTTAGGCAGGCTTGGGTTTGGGAATCTTGCCCACTGGCAGTGCGCAGGGGGCCCCTAAGGCAGCAAGACTGGGTTAAAGGGAGAATTAGGATAGCACGTGAGCCCTGAAACACAGTGATGACCTTTCTGCCTTTAAAGGATTGTTTTTCACCAAGGTTCTCCCTCACTGTAACTCCGTGGCAGTGTTTAAATATTCCAACACTCCGAGAATCTCAGGATGAGTCAGGGTTTCTGTAAAAGCACTTGACTCAAGCCATTTGTAAATCAAGTTGGTATTCTGGCTCTAAAGATTTCTTTCTCCAGGAGAGGCTGGTAATTCTTCAGAATTCTGGCCATCTGCTGCAGGGGGTGGGGTGTCTCATCAGATTGGTGACCCACTATCTCACCAGCTTTGCAGCCCTGCCAAGCGCAGTGCCTGCCTGTCTTTCCCTTGCTCCAGGTCCCTGTTGGGACTGGGTAACTGTGGGTCCAAGACAAATGGGCCACATGTGGGAGCAGGCAGTGCCCCCAGTCTTCCTGCTTTTTCATAAAATTTGTAGTACTTCTTGGTAATGAAGTGGAAACCAGCTTCTATAGAAGTGACTTCATACACTGGGCTCTGGTGACACACACCTGTAATCCCATCACTGGTAGGCTGAGGCAGGGGGATTAAAGGTCCAAGGCCAGCTTGGGGAATTTAGTGAGACCTTGTCTCAAAAAATACAAAAGTTTGGGGATGTAGCTCAGTGTGAAGGCCCTGTTTTCAATATTTGGTACAAGAGAAGGGGGAGCAAGGGAAGGGGAGGGGAGGGGAGGGGAGCAGAAGAGCCCATCCAGCTATGATCTCATGGGTGAATGCATCCATTGAGGTTAGTGCCCTCGGGATCCCATCTCCCTAAGCCTCGCCTTTGAACGCTATAGCACTGGGGATCAAGCTCTCCATACATGAGTGTGCCGGGATACTGAATACTGAAATATATCTCTTCTTTTGCACTTCGAATTAGACAAGTTATAGAAAAACAGCCAGTAAGGTGCCTCACATACTGTAGGCATCAAATAAATACCAGGTTGCTCCCTTCCCCTCCTTGAGGCAAGTTCTGTGAGAAAGCAAGCCCCTGGGTGTTCTGTGAGGACAGGCCATGATGAAGGCCTTGTTCGGGCTCCTGAGGCTTTGGCAGAACCCGGAGTTTGTACCCCAGTATGGCCCAGAGAAGCCTGTGACCATTAGGGCTGACCCCAGGAAGGTCTGTCCCTGAGACCCGCCAGGAGCTCAGCAGTCCTAACTGGCTGGGGCCTTCCTGAGCACATTGTGAGGGGCTGTACCTCAGGGCAGGCTGCTACTTAGGGGCCCGCTTTCCTCTCGCTGTGACAGCCTGAAGTTGGGCTAGTGCGGCACCTTGGTTCTTCCCTTCTCACCACCCCCAACCAAGGAGAACCCCCAATCCCCACTCTTGTACCTTCCCTGCCCCACTGTCTGCTGAGGAGGATGTGGGGACATTGGTGTGATGCCTGTTCCAGGTACTACCCCACAGCCCCCGGGTGAGAGAGTCCCTCCCCACACCAGCAGCTTGGCAGTTCTCACCCTGAGTGACTGCTATTCCTTTGCCCACAGGAACTCACTTCCTGGAACTCATTCCTATACCTGTCATCTAGGGCTCTGGAATCACAGGGAGGGAATAGCAGGCTTCTCCGTGTGTGAGGTGCTGTGTGCATGGCCCAGGGCCAAGCCAGGAAACAATGCTCACGTGCAGGCCAGAGAAGCACCGGGTTGGGGCTGTAGCTCAACAGCTGCACGCAGGCGCCTAGCATCTGCTGGGCCCTGGGTTCAGTCTCCAGCACTGTGAAGAAATTAAAAAGAGCTCATGTAGGCACCAGCATAAGGAATACCGCTGGGCCCAAGGGCATAACTCTCTTTGGGGTTTTTTGTTCAGCTGTCAAAATTCTTCCCAAGTGAGCCTGTTCCCAACCTGTATGATAGTCCATCTTCAGCACTGAGTATCATTTCTTTTTTATCATTATTTTTACAAGAAATTATTGAAGGAATAAAAATGAGCCAACAGTAGAAAGTACAAAGAAGTTTTACAGATAAATGGAACAATAAGAATCAAGGGCCTGGGGCATGAACCAGCACTAGGGTATGAAAAGCCACAAGCAGAACAATGAAAAGAGGTTTCAATGGGCATGGGGAGATGGCAGCTTGAAAGGTGGGACCAGTTAGAACTCCATTTGAAGGAGTCTGGGCCATTATTGGGAGATGAAGAAGACCAATTGGATGGGTTTGTTTTTTTTTTTTTTGCGGTACTGGGGATCGAACTCAGGACCCTGCGCTTGCTAGGCAAGCGCTTATTCCACTGAGCTATATCCCCAGCCCCCTTGGATGGGTTTTAGCAGGAGGGAGATATGAGAAGACTTGTCTTTAGATTTGCTTCGCATTACATTTTGTCTCTGGATGGCCCCCCTAAAGCCTCATGTGGTCAGGGGGGCTGGGCTTTTTGGAGGCAGCTGAGTCTAGAGTTGGTGACTGAGTCAAGGTCCAATGCTGGGACCGAGGGTGTGAGTACCACATCTGCCCTAGGGTGGGTAGCCTGCATGTGATATAAGGAACAGAAAGTCCTGTTCTCTCTCTCCCTCCCTCCCTCCCTATTCCCTCCCCATCCCCCTCTCCAATCACTTCCACTCTTCCTCTTCCCCTCTTCCTCCCTCCTTTTCCCTCCCCCCGCCTTCAGCTTTTGCTGTTTTCCACCAGCCCAGCTGCCATCAGCTGTTGCCCCTCTGCCATGTGCCACCCTCCCTTGGGGCCAGCTGATTATGGACTGCAACCTCCACAACCTGTGAGCTAAACAAATCTTTCCCCCTTTAACTTTGGGTGTTGGGTATTTTGTCTCAAACAAGAAAAGTAACTAAGACACTTCCCCTGGCTGCAGTATTGAGAGTGAATGGAAGAGGGATCCAGAATAGAAAGGTGTCTTAGTCTGATCAGGTTGCCACGACAAAGTACCATAAACCAATTACAGGCATGCACCACCATCTCAGCTTTGAATTACTTTTTGTATACATTGTGGTTTTGGTCCAGGATTGTTTTTGTTTTTCTCCGCTAATGGATGCTCTACGGCTCCAGCATCATTTGTTGAAAAAAACTATTCTTCTTCCACTGAATTGCTTTTGCACCTTTGTGAAAAATCAATTAGACAATCCCATTGCTGTGGTACGTGGCTGTAGTCCTAGCGCTTAGGAGGCTGAGGCAGGAGGGTCACAAGAACAAGGCCAGATTGGACTACATAGTGAGTTGCTGGCCAGCCTAGACTATATAATACAATGTTGTCTCAAAAAAAAAATCAATTTGAACTTCTGAGTTACCTATTTTTCTGTTCTGTTCCTTTGGTCTATGTGTCTCTGTTCTCCAATATCACATTATTTTGATTATTGTAGTTACATATTAAGAGTTAATATTTAGCACAAAAATTCTTGCTTTATTTTTTTCAAGAATGTTTTAGCTATTTTAAAATCTGTGCCTTTTCCATATAAACTTTAGAACAAGCTGATATACAAAAATCTCAATGGCATTCTGATAAGAATTGCATTAGGGCTGTGGATGTAACTCAGTGAGAGGGTTCATGCTTAGCCTGTGCAGGGCCATGAGTTCAACCTCCAGCACATCAATCTCCAAAAGTGGCTTAGAAAATACCAGTCACCATCTAGGCACTGGGTCCTTGTTCTGTCTTTTAAGGTCTTTGATAATTATCTGTATTTTTGAAAGGGATTGTTAGATCTGCAGTTCCTTGCAAAGCTGGGCTCAGGAGAGCTGCCCACTAGGTGCTTGAGGTATGCAAAAGAGACCCCCGGCACACATTCCTTCCTTGACCAAAATCAGGCTTCTGAACCTTCTCTGAGGCCAGTGGTGGCAAACCTATGGCATGTGTGCCACCGTGGGTTGTTTGTATTAGTGAAAGCTCTAAAAGGTTTGTCATCACTATCCTAGGCCCATCTGTGCATTTCTTCATAAAACTCTAGTTTTAGCAAGAATTCTGTTCAGTTTAGCAAGAACATTCCATTCTCCATATTTCATAGCCCTCAGTTATGGTTTGGATCCTAAATATCCCCGCAAAGAGTCCATATGCTAAAGTTTGGTAACCAGCCTGTGGCAACATTGGGAGGAAGGAAACTTTTAGGAGGTGAGGTCTAGAGGGAGGAGGTTAGGCCATCACTGCTGTGAAGGGGAGGTCAGGACCCCAGCCCCTTTTTCTCCTTGCTTTCTGGCTGCCATGAGGCAAACAGACCTCTACCATGTACTCCTGCCACGTCCTCTGCTGCCACAGACACAAAGCAACAGGGCCAAGTGACCATGGACTATAACCTCTGAAACCATGAGCCCCAATAAATCTTCCCTCCTTATAAAATATTTATCTCTGACTGGCACACACCTATAATCCCGGCACTTTGCTGGGCTGAGGTAGCAAGACTGCAAGTTCAAGTTAAGTGCCAGCAACTTAGTTACTTAGAAGATACCACAACCCTTCAGGGGAAAAGGAACCCTTCTCTATTGATAGTAGGAGTTTAAACTTCTATAGCCACCATGAAAATCAGCAGAAGGTTCCATTTGACCCAGCTGCTTCCCTCCTTGGTATCTTCCTGAAAGAGTTAAAAGTATCATACCACAGTGATATATGCACACCCATGTTTATAGCAGCAAAATTTGTAATAGCTAAATCTTGGAAACAGCCCACATGCCCATCAACAGATGAATGGATAAAGAAAGTGTGGTATTTATGTACAATGGAGTACTATTCTGCCATTAAGAAGGATAAATTTGAGTCATTGGTAGGAGAATGGATGCCCTCAAGACCACAACCTTAAGAGGAATAAATCATTTGCACAAGTGAGAAACCCAAATGGTAAATAAGGAGCAAAATGGGGGATAGATACTGGGAAGGGAAGGGAAAAGGTGGGAAGGGAGAGAAAATATAAGAAAAATGGAAAGAAAGCTTTCATAAATGGGGAAGAAAATAGAATAAAAGAAGAATCAAGATTATTATGTACAGGTACAAATTCCCTATGGTAACTGTGTCCAATATGTATGATAAATATACACTATTAAAAGTAAAATTAAACAAAAAAGGAGGATATACTTTAAAAAAAGTACCAGCCACCATGTAGGCCAGTGATGGTGAACCTTTTAGAGATGAGTGCCCAGACTGCAACCCAAAATCCACTTACTTATTGCAAAGTGCCAACACTGCAATTAATCCTGAATACTGTGGTTTTCAGTTTAGAAAAAACAACTCATATATTAACATCTTTTGCCTTACAAGAAAAACACAATAACAGAGCTTTCAATGATACAAACAACATTTTATTGAAAGGTAGAAGTTTTCATTTGGCATGCTTTTGCATAATTCATGTGATCTCTCCTGTTGTATGCATGCTGATAATTTGTCAAACCTTGGCTCATACTTCATTAGTTTGAGAGAAACACATGCAGCACTCGGGTCATCTCTTCATCTGTTTCTTATATCAGATTTGATATAATTCAAAGCTGAATACAACTGTTCACAAGCATAAGATGATCCAAAGTAAGAAAAGCAATCCCACGTGCTTTCACTGACTTAAAATTATTTGACTGAGAATTCTATACACTTTAAGGATTTCATTTACAAACCAAGCATGGTGGCATATGACTGTAATACCAGCACTCAGAGGCTGAGGCAGGATTGCCTCAAATATGAGGCCAGCCTGAGCTTCATAGTGAGTTCAAGGCCAGCCTGAACTACACAGCAAGACCCTGTCTCAAAAACACCCCCACACTCCCACAAAAGGATTTGATTGTCATAGTGACCAACTGTACTGTCCTTCGTCATCCCTTCACACTCTATCTTTTCAAGGGTTGTACTCAGGTCGTAGAATTTATTTTTCCAGATAGAGCTTTCTTGAAATTGCCAAGCTCCATTTCCAGACTTCCAAAATCTAACTAGTGTAAGCAGGAAAGATCAAGTCCTTCAAATTCAGCTTTATCTGGAGAATCAAGAACACTTAGGGTTGTCTCTATCTTACAAAATTGTAAAAATCTGTTACCGAAATTCTCCTTTGCAGCTGCCACAATGATAGAAATTCCTTATAGATCTCCTGATAGCTTGTAGGATTGTCTGCAAATGGCATAGAACTTTCTAAATGCATTTTGAAATTCAGAAAATATTTCAGCCACCCAATTTCAAGGTCTGGGGCGACTCCTCTCATGTGGTGACAGATGTCTCTGTGTGCCTGCCGCAGCATTTGTGCCACAGGTTTGCCACCACTAATTTAGGTACTGGATACTTGTTCTGTCCTTTAAGGTCTCTGATAGTTATCTGCCTCTTTGAAACATGCTGTTAGATCTGCAGTTTCTGACAAAGCCAGGCTCAGGAGAGCTGCCTGTTCTGTCTCACGATAGAAAAAAGGCTGGGGATACAGCTCAGTACAAAGACCTTGAGTTCAATGTCCAGTAACCCCCAAAATTATTTATCTCAGATATTTTGTCACAGTGACAGTAAGCTAATGAATACAGCTATATAAGCAGAATTTGGCCTAGATGCCAAAAGAACAATTTTTTGTCTTTTTTTTGAGACAAGTTCTCACTATGTAGTTTAGGCTGGCCTTGAATGCACTTTGTAGCCCAGGCTGGCCTCGAATTCAGTGCTCCTTCTGCTTCAGCCTCCTGATAAAAGACAAATTCTTAAACAATTGATAATTAGAAATTTTTGCTGTGTGAAAGATACTGTGAAACGAAAAGCTACAGATTGTGAGAAAATATTTGCAAACCACATATTTGCCAAGTTTCTAGGATATGTAAACATCTCTCAAAAATCAACAGTAGAGAAACAATTTCATTAGAAAATGAACAAAAGGTATGAAGGGACATCACTGAACAGGATATCAGATGGCAGTGAAACTCATGTAAAGATGTTCAACATCATTAACCATCAAGTAAATGCAAATTAAAACCGCACTAAGCTCTCACTGTAGTCCTATCAGAATGCCTAAGATAAAGAACAGTGCGATGCCAAACTGAACCACTCATACATGGCAGATGGGAAGATAAACTGATACATGCTGAAAAAGACTCTGGCAGTTTCTTATAAACTAAATATGTAATTTCCAAACAACCCAGAAATTGCACTGTTGGGCAATTATCCCAGAAAAATGAAAACTTCCGTTCCCACCGAAACCTGTACACAAATGTTTATAGCAGCTTTACTAGTAACAGCAAAACAGTGGAAACAAGCCACCTTCCACAGGCAGATGGGTAAACAGTGACATCCACATTATGAAATACCCCTCAACAATAAAAAGGAACAAGATGTTGGCACATGCAGTGGCTTGGATGAATCTCCAGAGAATTAAGCTGAGCGGGAATGGCGAAACCCAGGAGATGACGTCTTACTGTATGGGTTATTCCTTCTACCGAGCAGTCTTAAAGTGACAACATTCTAGAGACAGGTCGGGGGGTTGGGAATGTGAACGGCGGAGGAGGAGGACACAAGGGCGGCAAGTGTGGTGATGATAAGACAATAGCTGTCCCTCAGACTGTGTCAATGGCACTATTTTGGCTGTGACATGTGCTGCAGTTCTAGAAGTTGTCACCATGGGAGGAACTTGGGGAAAGGGGACGTAGATGCCTGTATGTTGTTTCTTACAGTTATACATAAATCCACAATGATCTCAAAACCAAAAAGTTAAGTTAACAAACAATTAAGTTTGTTTTGGTGCTGGGGATCCAGTCTTGGGCTTCACACATGCTAATTATATGCCCTACCACTGAGCTACACCCCTTACTGCCCAAAGGTTTAATTTTTTAAAATGTGCGCTCACCCAGTATTGTTATCTGGCTTAGATCGCGGCTACACAGTGGTAACCAGAGGGCAGAGGATGGGACGGGAAGGGATCTGCTGGAGGCGGAAGAGAAAAACAAGCAAGAACATGGCAGTGACAGCCACACATCTGGCTCTGCCACACGCTAATTCTGCTGCCCTGGCTAAGCCCCTGCAGGCCTCAGCTTCCTCAGCTGCAAAAGGTGGGTAAGCTCATATCTGTACGTCACTTACAGCAGCATGTGATGCTCAGTCAGCACCGGAAGCCTTGTTGTCAGTGATTATTATTCCTCCGGGAAGGGGTGCCCAACTGGAATTCCAGGTGGCCACCTTTCGGTGATGCTGGAAAGACACAGGGCACGAGTCTCAACCCCCGAGAGTTTCGCTCTTCCTGTGCTGGGCACGCTAACTTACACACAGTACTGTGTACGGTCACTTGTACGACCATGTGTTTTCTTCTTGTATTACTTTATTATTCGTCTGTATCCTCACCTGTTTAATAAAAATAATATGACAATTTTAAAATTAAAATAACAGGTGTAACTCATAGAGCAAAACAGAGGACCCTGAATCCATACTGATATAAATAAAGAAATTGAAGATGTGAAGAGTAGCAGAATTTTACATGCCTCAGTGCATTTGCACAAACTACTTGCTAATTCCAAAAAGAAGAAGAGCAACTTTCTGGTGAAGTCTGTCACAATAGATCTCATCAGGTGATCACAGGAAATGTCCCT
This sequence comes from Dinomys branickii, assembly GCA_004027595.1. Lineage (NCBI taxonomy): Eukaryota > Metazoa > Chordata > Mammalia > Rodentia > Dinomyidae > Dinomys > Dinomys branickii. The sequence goes on along the minus strand of PVLD010031141.1, from coordinate 2,899 downwards.
CTCAACAGGACAAAGTGATGTCACAGTCACTTAAATGGATGCCCCAAGGGCACAGCATCACATCTGCAACATCTGTAACAAAGATACACAACCTGCATGGCCTGGGTTACATAGTGTTCAAAACACATAAAAATCCAGGCATGATGCCACCCACCTGTCATTCCAGCACTCTGGGAGGCTGAGGCAGGAAGATCACAAGTTCCATGGAGCCCAACCTGGGCAACTGACTCACCAAGACTCTGCCTCAAAATAAAAAAAATATATATATATTTTTTTAAAAGGACTGGGGATGTAGCACAGTGTGAAGGCCCTGGGTTCTGTTATCAGTACTGCAAAGCCAAAACTAAAGATACATAACCTGAATCTAATTATGAGGAAGCATCAGGCATCTACAAATGGAGGGACAGTCTCCATGACTGCCCTCTCACTTTCAAAAGGTTCCCAAAGACCAAGAAGGGACATCAAAGTGCTGGCAGCTGGAGGCTAAGCTGGACCCTTTGCGGTACTGGACCTGGCAGGGACAGCAAGTGGAACCTGAGCAGGGCTGAGAGTCAGATGGAAGTCATGTGATGGTCTGCATTTTGCTGGCATCCTGGGGTTATGCAGGAGAAGGCCTTTGTATATTAAAAAACCGAAGTCTTCAAGGGTGATGGGGCAACAGACAGCAACTCACTTTCCAATAGTTTGAAAGGAAAAAAAAGGTATTTTTCCCTCATTTGTAGAGTTTCTAGCTTAGGCCATTTCAAATAAAAACTATTTAAAAGAGGTAGGAATGTAGTTCAGTATTAGAGAACTTGCCTAGCAGGTGAGTGGTTCTGGGTTTAATCCCCATTACCCTAAACAATAAAAAGTGAAACTAAATAAAATAAAACAAAAACATTAATTAAAACACGCTATTGGCCAGGCATGGTGGCGCACGCCTATAATCCCAGCACTCCAGAGGCTGAGACAGGAAGATCACTGCGAGTTCGAGGCCAGCCTGGGCTACAAAGTGAGCTCAAGGCCAGCCTGCACTGCACAGTGAGACCCTGTCTCAAAAAGACAAACAAACAAAAAAACCCCACAACTATCAAAAGGCAAAAAAAAAAAATCCATGGACAAAGAGATGATATTTTCTATGCAGATAATGAATAAAGGATTAGTATCTGGAATATAAACTATAGTAAGAGAAAAAAATAGGCAAGAAATTTAAACAAGCAATTGAGAAAAGGGCCAAATAACCATAGAAAAGATGCTCAGCCTCATTAATAAAATTGCATGAAAAACTAGTAGTCATTATATTATTTTTCTAATGCTGGAGATTTTCCAATACTGTGAAACCTATTTAATTAGACTAGTTTCTTATTATATGTATAAATGACTTGTAATGACTATATTTAATGTCCCATATGAGTAGATGTAGCTCAATTGTCTAAGAATATCTTAAATTTTATAGTGATTCAGACCTGTCCAGAATATGTTCCTACCCAACAGTTTTACCCACAGAAACACATTACAGTAAACCACCTTCCATTCTGTTGGCTCAAAGACAAAGAGAAAAAAGTTACTTGTCCTGTTTTTCTATTTCTTTAAACAAGATCTTTGTTGCCCAGGCTGGTCTTGAACTCCGGGACTCAGGCCATCCTCCCATCTCAGCCTCTCAGGTAGCTGGGGCTGCAGGCATGGACCATTGCACCCAACTGTACTAGTATTACTCTTTGTACTAACTTTTGTTTTTGGTCTTTTCTGAGACAGGGTCTTGTTATGCTGTTCAGCCCTTGAGCTCACTTTATAACCCAGGCTGGCCTCGAACTCGCAATGATCCTCCTGCCTCAGCCTCCCAAGTGCTGGGATTACAGGCATGCGCCACCACACCCTCTTCTGACTAAGTTAAAATAAAAGCAACTGAAAGGCCTTTTCTGCCTTCCCAACTTGGGAGCTTTGATGCCAAAATAGCATGTATCAGAATGTGAGGTTGCTATGCCTCTTCCCTATTCAAGTAATGTTCTGACATGGTTCTATTTTTGGTGGTGTTTGGATTAGTTGCCTCTTCTCTGGCTTTTCTTCTTCTTCCACTTACCGCTTATAAGCTGAACCCCTTCAAAGGGATCTGAAACTTTTCTTTCTTAAAAGTTGTCAATATTCTATGTGTTGTTTTCCTGGGAAACTCAAATAACTTTCAAATATTTGCAGGGGGCTCCAGTAGTTACTTGGGGGAAAACTGGAATAGTTTATATATTCTTCCTCGCACCAAAAAAAAAAAAAATCCTACCAAGGCAGAAGCTTGGAATGTACTAGAAAAACAAAATCTAAAGGAACAAAAAGAAAAACATAACTTGGAATCATTAAAATAAAAAGTAAGGCCAGATAGTTTTATAATGAACAAATCAGAAATTAGGAAAAAAAGTTGAACTAGGGCCCCCCCAAATTTAATTCTTTGTACGTGCTCCTGAACTTTTTGCAGTTGTTATACCAAGGTAATTATTTTCACTAAAATGAGATCAGGGAACACTTATTGCTCTGCAAGTTATTTTTATTCATTTGGCAATAAAATAATGGCTCCTTTCCAAGTTAGTGCATTCCACCGCCACTCTCCCAGCACCATGGTGCTGGGGACTGAACCCAGGACACTGAGCACTGGGCCACAGCTCTCGACCCAGTGCATTCTTCTTAAAGGATGTACTAGTACATATCTCATTATATGAAAGTCTATGATGTAGTTAGCAATTACCCTCTTCTCTTTTTATTAATATCTTAAACCAATAGGTTATATGAGGAGCAAAGACTGAAACTACATCAGCACTGATAATGCCTAAAGATTCTTATCGAAGGGTTTCAAGCCTCTAATCTAAACAAATGGTTTCATGATATCCTCTGCTCCTCTGTGTGTGTGCATTATAGACAGGCAAGTTAGACAGAA
>PVLD010031140.1:0-16064 GCA_004027595.1 Dinomys branickii | reverse complement strand
TTATGCCTTTGTCTTCTCTGTCACTGTATCTCTCCTAAGAGTACTTTCACCTCCTATGATGCCATCATGTTTCTCTGTCTTCTTGGCTCTTTGCTTTAAATGCTGTCTGGAGCTTTTCATTGTATTGTCTTCTGTTTAGCAGGAGGACAGTTAATATACCATGAATTTACGCATTCATGCATTGTGGATGTTTGTGCATGATAGAGTGATTATTAATAGGACATTAGTAAATATCAGGAGGTGTAAGTAGAAGTATTTAGTAAGGAATGCAGTTCTAGAAATCTGTGTTTTTGTTAAGTTCTAGAAAAAGGAATTACTCATTGTATTTTTATATAAATCCTTATCTTTGATCATGATTAGCATAAGCAGTTCTCATTCTGCAGTGTATTAAAATCATTTGACCCAAGACTGAAACTTTACTCTCTGGCTCTCTGTTGCCTTCTGTAGTTTATAGAATTCCAAGAAGAAATGAGAGGGAAAGATCACCTAAAGTGGAAAACATAGGAGATAAGAATTTATTTTTTAAGATTATACTTTGAGCTGGGGATCTAGCTCAGTGGTACAGTGCCTGCCTGGCAAGCACGAGGGCCTGAGTTCAATTCCCAGTACTGAAAAAAAGATTTTACTTGGAAACTGAGATGGGGGATGGAGAAAAGAAGGCAAGGATAAGCCTCCCGAAAATGTATATATGTACATGATAGTTGTACTACTAATTTCTCTTAGTTCATTGAAAAGAAAGCTTTGTACTAATATGTTTTGGACAGTTAAATGCACATGTCTTGTACTGTGAATAACTGAAGATAACAATACACAATGTATTGGCCATTGTTATCCTCCTACAAAAGAAAGATTAGACTTGGAAGCTTAGAAGTTGGTATAGGAATCTTTTTAATGTTATTTCCACATTTTAAAAATGTTTATAGTGCTCATCTGTGGAAGCTGTGACAGTATAATACAGCTTTGTCGTCAGGGTGTGTAGCATAGGCAGATGCTATATGTAGAGTCCAGAAACTTCCTCTGCTGTCTCCCTGTTTTACAAGAGGCTTTGTACCATAGAGCTCATAAAGTACAGTCTTTGCTCCCTTTTTAGGAGAGAAGATGTATAAAGTAGGTATACAGAAAGGAGTTACACTCAATACAGATTCTCATATATTTCTGTGTATTAGCTTTGTGTTAGTACTTTAAATATACTATATTTGTACATTACAATTCTATGTGACGTATGCATAAGAGAAAATTTTGACAAACTTTTTTAGCTCTATGCCTTACGTTTTAAATATACTATACATAAATAAATATAAAATGTTACATGTAGCTGGGTATAGTGGCACATGCCTGTAATCCCAGCATTCAGGAATCTGAGGCAGGAGATCCTTGCGAGTTTAAGACTAGCCTGGGCTACAAAGTGAGCTCAAGGCCAGCCTGAATCCATAGCAAGACCCTGTCTCAAAAAGACAAAAAAAAAGTTACATATGCTTAAAGCTCACCCTCCCACCCTCCCTGCCTTCCTGCCTACCTGTCTGCCTGCTTGCCTGCCTGCCTGCCTCTCACCCTCCCTCCCTTCCTTCCTTCCAGAGATTGAAGGGCCTTGCACATGCATATTGTTTTTTGTTTTTTTTTTTGCCTTTTTGAGACAGGGTCTTGCTATGCAGTTCAGGCTAGCCTTGAGCTCACTTTGTGGCCCAGGCTGGTCTCAAGCTTGCATCGATCCCCCTGCCTCAGCCTCCCGAGTGCTGGGATGACAGACGTGCGCCACCACACCTGGCCTGCACTTTTTTTTTTTTTTTTGGGTCTTTTTGAGACAAGGTCTCATTGTGCAATTCAAGCTGGCTTTGAGCTCACTTTGTAGTCCAGGCTGGCCTCAAACTCGCAACGATCTTCCTGCCTCAGCCTCCTGAGTGCTGGGATTACAGGCATGCACCACCATGCCCAGCCTGCATATACATTTTTAATGCCATGTCTAGAATTTTCTCTTGATCTGATGGCTACCAAGAAATTAAACTCTGTTCACTTTTATTTTTAAAGAATATCGATAATTTGATGACCCCGGAGGGAGTTGGCCTTACCACTGCTTTACGTGTTCTCTGTAATGTGGCCTGCCCACCTCCTCCTGTTGAAGGTAATGTGACAATGAAAAATTACTATACGTTAAGCATAGTATAAATATCATTTATTAAGTATTCAAAGTTCTTAACTGGTTATTAACATGTAAGTAATGAGTTTTTCTCCCCTTTTATCCTATATAAAGGTCAACAGAAAGACCTGAAATGGAATCTTGCGGTTATTCAGCTTTTTTCTGCTGAAGGAATGGACACCTTTATTCGAGTTCTGCAAAAATTGAACAGTATTTTGACTCAGCCTTGGAGGCTCCATGTCAACATGGGGACTACCCTTCACAGAGTTACTACCATTTCAATGGCCCGCTGCACGCTCACTCTCCTCAAAACCATGCTCATGGAACTCCTGAGAGGCGGGTCCTTTGAGTTTAAGGACATGCGTGTTCCCTCAGCACTTGTCACGCTCCACATGCTCCTGTGCTCCATCCCCCTCTCAGGTCGCTTGGATAGTGATGAACAGAGAATTCAGAATGACATCATTGATATCTTACTGACCTTCACACAAGGAGTTAATGAAAAACTCACAATGTCAGAAGAGACCCTGGCCAATAATACTTGGTCTTTAATGTTAAAAGAAGTTCTTTCTTCCATCTTGAAGGTCCCTGAAGGATTTTTTTCTGGACTCGTACTCCTTTCAGAGCTGCTGCCTCTTCCTTTGCCCATGCAAACAACTCAGGTATCACTTTCATATAACATGCATCTTACGAGTGACTCCAGAAACGCTTTTAGGAAAGCCAATGATTTTTGTTAAAAACAGAACCCTCATCCCTCTCCCTGCCAGAGACATAAAATAACTGGATAAGGGCAAGAGAAAACTGAAACCAGCTGGTCGTGAGGCAGTACGGGGTAACACTTTAAATAAATTTTTGTTAAAGTGAGTTTTATTATGCTGTTATGTACACTTGAACTTACATTTTTCTGTTACTTTAATCCCCCCATCATGTGTTAGATTTTGCCAATAACTAGGTTGCATCACCAGTGTACCCTGCTCGACTGACTGCTAACCTGAGAACAATAAGATTTTTTTTAGACTCATTGAACTCAGCCATGTTTCATTGTATAGTAGAAAATTAAATGTTTTAAGTATGCGTTAACGATGTTCTTTTATAGCAGTTCTTCCTGAATAGTTTTTGTGGCTTTAAATAAATATTAAAACTCTATGTACACAACATTATACTTTCTTAACAGGTTATTGAGCCACATGATATATCAGTGGCACTCAACACCCGAAAATTGTGGAGCATGCACCTTCATGTTCAAGCAAAGTTGCTCCAAGAAATAGTTCGCTCTTTCTCTGGCACAACCTGCCAGCCCATTCAGCATATGTTACGGCGTATTTGTGTTCAGTTGTGTGACCTTGCCTCACCCACCGCCCTTCTGATTATGAGAACTGTGTTGGATTTGATTGTAGAAGACTTGCAAAGGTATTTTCATTTTGCATTTAGAATTTTTTCCTCGAGTTATTCTTGACATGGACTTAGAGTTTGGAAAACGGGGTTTAGAAAATCCAGATAACACATTTACATGTAAAGATACACATGCACTCATGTATGTATAAGTGAATATATGTAAATTGCTGTTAATTAGAAAGTTTATTTCATCATTCTGTGTACAGGATACTTTGAAGGTCTTGAATTTGGGTTTTTGAGAGGTGAACTATAAAGAAGTACTCTGATTTAAGAAAACATTAAAAACCTGAATTTATGGAATACTAATTGTAAAACTCCAGAAAAATTGTCATTATATCCAAAGAATGAAATGTTTTCTGCAAAATTTGTATAATATGTATAGAAAAATAAATTAGTTTAATAATCCCTTTAAAATTAAGAACTTTTAAGCTGGGTGTGGTGGTGCTCACCTGTAATCCCAGGACTTGGGAGGCTGAGGCAGGAGGATTGTCATGAGTTCGAGGCCAGCCTGGGCTACGTAGTGAGTTCAGTGCTAGCCTGAACTATACAGCGAGACCCTGTCTCAAAAAAAAAAAAAGTTAAGGACTTTGTTTACTAAATGTATTGATTCTATTTCAGCTCTTCAGAAGATAAAGAGAAACAGTACACTGGCCAGACTGCCAGGTTGCTGGCTCTTCTTGATGCTCTGGCTTCACACAAAGCTTGTAAATTAGCTATTTTACATCTAATTAATGGAACTATTAAAGGTGATGAAAGATACGTGGAGATATTCCAAGACCTTTTAGCTTTGGTGCGGTCTCCTGGAGACAGTGTTGTTCACCAGCAGTGTGTTGAATACATCACATCCATTTTGCAGTCTCTTTGTGATCAGGTATTTGCATTTTATAGTCTCTGTGTTTGTGTGTATACTCTGAAGCTTCTCTCCGTGTATATCTTGGCTGTGAACAGAAAGCTCTGTGTTTTTTATTCATTCATTCATTTATTCATTTATTGTCTTTTTGGGGCAGGGTCTCGCTGTGCAGTTCAGGCTGGCCTTGAGCTCATTTTGTAGCCCAGGCTGGTCTCGAAGTCACAACGATCCTCCTGCCTCAGCCTCCCAAGTGCTGGGACTGCAGATGTTGCGCCACCACACCTGGCTCACTATGTTTTATTATGTGTTTAGGAAGATAAATCTCACAAGTAAAGGGACAGTAAAATGTTTTGATGCTTGAAAGTGTGCTTTGGGTTGGTATTTCTTTCTCTTTTTAAAAACTTTTTGGTGCTGGAATTGAAGCCACAGCCTTTGTACTGAGCAGCACTGAGCAGCATTGAGCAATAATCCCAGCTTCTTCCTCTTCTTTTTTTTTTTTTTTAATTTTTAGATAGGATGTTTTTTAAGTTGCTAAATTGGCCAGGCTAGAAATTTGTGTTGCTCCTGCCTCAGCCTCCCAGAGAGCTGAGATTACAGGACTGCACCATCATGCTCAGCAAAGGTTAGTACACAGTATTGTGGGTTTCTTTGAAGAGCTTTTGTCTTTATAAGACTAGAACCTCGGGTAATTGCTTTATGTGCCACTGATAATTTTTAACATTGGTTAATGTCTACTTTCTTCCAATTATGTACCAAATTATTCTTTTTTTTTTTTTTATAGTACCATGAATAGAACTCAGGACCTTGCACTTGCCAAGCAGGTGTTTATGCTGCTGAGCTATATCCCCTAGCCCCACCAAGTTATTCTTGATTTTTACAGCATTGTTATTGGTTAAGTTAGTATGCTTTATTGTTGGCACAGCTGTTGGAAGGCGCCAGAAGTTACAGTGTATCTCAGACTGCTGTGCTTGTAGCTGTTGGCCAACAGTGGTAATATTTTTTACTGGTGTCTGTATTGCTCCTAGCGTACACTTTCAGGAGATAATGGTAATTGTGTTACTTTTAAAGCCCATTATGATGGGAATCTTTGGAGATTTCCATGCCCAGTGGCATTTTAATTTAACAGAATGCTAACTAGTTATCAGGTAAGACTTTCTTTAGGGAGAATAATAAAATCCTGGGTTGGAATACAGAAATCTAGTTTGGTTATATTTAAGACTAAAGTAAAAAATAGTTTTTTTTTGTGGTTTATTTTCACCAAGTGGATGTGGTAGCTGGGTATGGTCTCACACACCTGTAATCCCAGTATTCAGGAGGCTGAGGCTGGAGGATCACTGAGTTCGAGACCACCCTGAGCTACATAGTGAGTTCAAGGCCAGCCTGAACTGCATAGCTAAATGCTGTCTCAAAAAGACAAAAACAGTAAAAGTGAACATGGCAGGGAAGACTTTTGGGCCTGGTTAAAATGGTATTTTAAATCTACCTTGTAGTGTGTGTTTGATCAGTATTTGTTGAGAAATCCATATGGGGTTGCATTATTATGCTGACTGGTACTAAAGCATCCTTGCTTCCCTTTGATCACGCAGACATTATTCATGGCCTCACCTGTTGTATTTCCCTTTTGATTAAAATCTTTGTTTCATAGTTTCAAGCCAGGTTAAATACTGGTATTCAATTTGTTGAAATAATGAAGGTGATGAAACATACTCCAGAATGCTCCTGTACAATGTTTCACCATAGTGGAAAGAGAAACTGGGAGGCTGAGGCAGGGAGATCCCAAGTTGGAGCCCACTCTGGTCAACTTGGTGATGAGACTAGGGATGTTTCTCAGAGCTCAGTGCAAAACCCTGGGTTCAAGTCTCAATATAAAGAAAAAAAATAGTGGAAATTTTTACAGGTATTGTGAGCTAACTTGCTTAGCACTAGAAAACTGGAATTTTAAAAGTAGAGAGGAATATTTAATTGAAGACTATGTTTAATGTCATTTGCTTGCATCCACCTCTATTTATTTATTTATTTATTTATTTATTTATTTATTTATTTAGGCTGTGCTGGGGATCGAACTCAGGACCCTGCGCTTGCTAGGCAGGCGCTTATTCCACTGAGCTATATCCCCAGCCCCTCCACCTCTTTTTATGATGCTTAAAATTTCAACACTGATACGTGTTTTTGGTAAGGGGAATCAAGCTTACGACCTTGCTCTTGCCAGGCAGGTGCTTTGCTGCTGTGCAGTATACCCAGTCCAACGCTGATATGCTTATGAAAATGTATTTTTAATTAATGATTTCTTTATAAACAAGTATACAAATGAATAATAGAGTGATTTGAAGTATTTTAGTACCAACTGGACTTTGGTATTAAAGTATGTAGCAGTGGTAGGGATAGACCTCCTGAACTTATGCATGGTAGACACACTGCTTCTAGTTTCTCAAAATACTTTTTATTTTACCATTTGAAAATAGAAACTTCCCTCAGTATGAAGAAGGACTTTTTTTTTTTGAGACAGGATCTCGCTGTGCAGTTCAGGCTGGCCTTGAGCTCACTTTGTAGCCCAGGGTAGTCTCGAACTTGCAGCAATCCTCCTGTCTCAGCCTCCTGAGTGCTGGGATTACGGGTGTGTTCCACCAGTCCCGGCTAATCTTAAGCTTTTTCATCCTATTTCCCTCCCTTCCTCTGATACCCATTTTATTTTTTATTAAAATTCTTTTGATCTTTTTGAGACAGGGTTTCCCTGTGCAATTTAGGCTGGACTTACACTGACTTCGTAGCCCAGGCTGGCCTTGAACTCATGATGATCTTCCTGCCTCTGCCTTCGGAGTGCTGGAGTTACAGGGGTGCACCACTACACTGGGGCTAATATTTCTTTTAAAGAACATACTTCTTCTCTGCTCTCCTTCCCCACAGGACATTGCACTGATTTTGCCAACGTCTTCTGAAGGTTCTATTTCTGAACTTGAGCAGCTCTCCAATTCTCTACCAAACAAAGAGTTAATGGCGTCAATCTGTGATTGTCTGTTGGCTACTTTAGCTAATTCCGAGAGCAGCTACAGCTGTTTACTGACATGTGTTAGAACAATGATGTTTCTTGCAGAGCATGATTATGGGTTGTTTCACTTAAAAAGGTAATGCTTTGTTGAATTTTATACATGCTTAGGTTTAATTTTTCACTCTTCACACCTTTCCCCTGCAAATTAATTCATAGCTATTGTAGAAGGTTGAAGGTATGATTTCTATGCTAAGAAATATTTGTGTTTATGCTAGGAATTTCTTTTTAACGTTCTGGGTTTCTAATTTTTAAATTTATTTTTTTTTTTTTGCGGTACTGGGGATCAAACTCAGGACCTTGCGCTTACCTGGCAGGTGCTTTTTCCACTGAGCTATATCCCTAGCCCAGGGTTTCTAAGTTCTAAAATTATGAATAAAGCTGATATAAACCTTTGCATGTACATTTTTGTGTGAGCCTAAGCTTTTCTTTCTCGCATAGGTAGCTAGAGTGCAATGATTGTACCATATGGTACACCTTATACAGAACTCTCAAACTAGTTTCCATCTCGTATTCCTACCAGTGAGGCATGAGAGTTCCAGCTGTGCCTGATCCTCCCCAGAACTTGGTGTTGCCAGGGTTTCTTGTTTTATTTCAGTTTTATTTTTTTAAGACAAGGTGTTGCGCCAGGAGTGGTGGCACATGCCTTTATTCCCAGCACTCGGGAGACTGGGACAGAAGGATTGCCCCGAATTCAAGGCCAGCCTGGGCTATATAGTGAGTTCGAGGCCAACCTGAATTTTGTAGTGAGACCCTGTCTCAAAACACACAACAAAAAAAACAAGGTGGTGTTATGTTGCCCAAACTGGCCTCAGGCTCCGTGGCTTAACCAGGAGTTGCCTTAGACTCCTGAGTATTTCAGACTGTAGAGCTATGTGCCACTGTGGCTGGCCTTGCCAGAGTTTTTGATTTTAGAGGTTCTGATAAGTATGTTTTAGTCCTCAACTTTTGAAGAACATATGGTTTTATGTAGTGGCTAATAATTGGTACAGTACTACTATCTTTATCTCCTGTTCGTTGTACCTTTTCACTTGGTTATGTTATAAAGTTAGGAAGAGTAAGGGTCTTACCTTTCTTTGTTTTGTATCATTTTACCAGTCATATATGATGACAGCTCAGAGTCTAACTACATTTTCCAAATAAAAATACTGCATGCTTAGTGTTAATATCATAGTTATTTCCATTTTGACCTGTCATATTATAGCCCAAGGGACATAATTGGGTATTTGAATAGTTTGCTCTTGAAATCTTCTTGATCATCTGGGAATGGCATAAATGCTTAGTATAATTGTACCGAATGTATGTAATATCAAGCTTTTAGATCTATATCAAGATTTTAGATATACTTTCATTAGTTATATTGGAATCTTTTCTCTATTGGGCTGGCAAACTGACCTGCAGGCCAGATCAGTCTGCTGCTAGTTCTGTATGTGGCAATAGTGTTTTGGAACACAGCTATCACTTCAGCTGTCTGAGACTTTCTCACCATACCCACACAGCTGACTAGTAGTGTGACAGAGACTCCGCTGCAGATGAGACAGTTGTGCGTGGCCTGAGGACCCCCATTTTGCCATCTGACTGTTAAACAGAGAAGTCTGCTGACCTATACTCTAGACCCTTGGTTCCCTTTTGTAAGATTAGTGTCCTCTTTGTAGCTGTTATGAAACTTAGGTTTTGTCTAACCTGGGCTGCTTTCTGACAGCTGTATGTTAGAGAAATCCTTAAATTATAAATGTTTACAAAAAATAGGGAACTGGCAATTTTCTTGTGCTAGGTTTTATAAATTTACTCTTTGGGGGAAATGTTTCTTTGTGAGCTTCAAGCTCAGGTATAAAAGCAGCTGATACTGTAGATACTGCTTTGTTAAACTGCATATGCAGACACACTGAAATACTTTTGACATTATTTAAAAAAATTTTTTTTGACATTCTTTTTAAATGATGGAATAAAATTTATTTTTTCTGACCTGAGGTAGTTCATTGCTTCTATAATTTGTATGCTCATGTTTTAACCTAATATCTCTTGCATTTTTTTTATAGCTCCTTAAGGAAAAACAGTAGTGCTCTGCATAGTTTACTAAAACGAGTTATCAGCACATTTAGTAAGGACACAGGAGAGCTTGCATCTTCATTTTTGGAATTTATGAGACAAATCCTTAACTCTGAAACAATGGTAAGTTTGTGTGTTTGTTTGTTGATTTATTTATTTATATTTGCTTTTTTTTAGTCTTACAGAGTTTGCCATAAGTTAAAGGAGTATTTAAGTTCAAAATTATCTTAAGAACTTAAATTTTTTCTCAGCCCTCATCCTACTATAAATGTGCTTTCTGTTTTATTTTTTAAAAATAGATATTTATGGTAAGAGATTATAGTGAAGTCTAACTTAGTAGGCATCATTATTTTATGAGTACTATTTGGCAAAGTGAAAAACGCTACCTGAAATACCTTTCTTTTAAAATAATTCTTGACATTATGTTCCCTTGCTAGGATACTTCAGATTAGTCAAGTTTTGTTAGTTTCTTGAGTATTTATTTATTTATTGTCACTCAATTGAGTATTTTTACTCCAGTAATTGTGATTTTAATGCTGGGAGCTAGGCATGACTAAAACTTTTGATAGTAAAATACCAAGGCAACTTTTTTTGAGATAAGGTCTCACTATGTAGTTCAGGCTGACCTTGAACTTACTATGTACCCCAGATTGGCCTTGAATTTGTGACAATCCTACTGCTTCAGCCTCTTGAGTGTTGAGATTACAGATAAGTGCTACCACGCCTGGCTATTTTGGATTTAGATATTAATTATTATTTATTCTAAAATCCTATTAAAATATAATTAAAATTCATGTTGGGCCAGGGATATAGCTCAGTGGCACAAGCACCTGCCTGGCAAGTGCAAGGTCCTGAGTTTAATTCCTGGTACCAAAAAAACAAGAAACAAAAAAAAAAAGAACATTGCATTAATGTTTTCCAAAATCATTGTATATAGTGGACCCAATTTCAAAAGCCACTGATAGACTTGGTTAGTGGTTACATTCACATACACTTAACTTAGTTTCGACCATTGTGATAATATTTGAGTATTAATTTAGATAAGTTTGAGAACTTTCCAACAAAGAACTGTTGTTAATTTTGTGCTGGTATTCTTTCTCCTGTTAGAATCTAAAGTCGTGTCAAATAAGTTTGGGAATGTTTCCTTGATGGAAGTTAACTATGTACATTAGTATATTGAAAGCTTTAAGAAGTCCTTGGTGTTTTACTGTGGTATAATTCAGCTTTGTTTAAATATATTGCCTGTGTGTGTATGTGTGTGTGGGTGTGGGTGTACATATGTACATACACATTCTGTCATTATGTACTCAGTCAACAGAGGTTTAAGAAGTTCATCTCCTGCTTAAGACTTTTTGTAGAGGACCTTTTAATATAGTATTACTAAAATAAATAGAATATGGGATTTCATAAGAAAAATATAGCCAGGCATGATGGCACATGCCTATAATCCCAGGACTTAGGAGGCTGAGACCCATGAGGATTGCCATGAGTTCGAGGTCAGCCAGGGCTACACAGTGAGTTCAGGAGCTGCCTGAACTATATAGTAAGACCCTTTCTCAAGAAGAAAGCAGAAGGAAAAATATAAATACAAATTTAACTAGATAATGTGTTTTCTCTTTGCATGTATTAATTTAGACTGTTTAATACAGTAAGTCCTTTTTAGTTGCTGGTTGTATCTGTAGATATTGTCTTGCTAATTTTATTGGCAAATTATTATTTGTTTTGTGTTATATCTAGTTTATTAAAGTCGTTGTGTTTCCCATATGCTTTGATTCTGAGAGATTGGCATGTTTAAGTGTAAAGATATAGCTGTCCCGTAGAGATTTCAATGTTTTACCGAAGAAAACTATTAGATACTGGCACTGCTAACAAAGCAGTTTGACAGATTTTCTTACATATATCATCAGTTCCTGTTCTAAGACCACTAAGCAGTCATTCATAGCGTCCACATTTTGCTTAGTTCTCAGAACTGCTAACTAATATGTGCTTTTATTCATCCCAAATCAGTGATTGCCTTTTTCACCTCCACTTAGAAGGCCAAGGCTGGGCCAGGGATATAGCTCAGTGTTCCACGCACCTGCTTGGAGCACAAGGTCCTGAGTTTGATTTCCGGGACCAAAAAAAAAAAGAATACCAAGGCTGTCCTGGTCAACTTTTAAATCATTCCATTCTGCCCTGTATTCTTTCCCTGTTCTTCATAATCCATTACTTACTTCCTTAATCAGAGGAAAATGTACCCCTGCATCACTTCTACCTATAACCTTTCCACACTTTCTTTTCTTTTTTCTGTTTTTGGAACCAGAAATCGAACTCACGACCTCACACTTGTCAGGCAGGTGCTGTGCTGCTGAGCTATATCCCCGGCCCCACACTTTATACCTATAACCTCGATCCTGTTGTATTCTTTCTGAATCCTTTCCCCTCGTCTGTCTTTGTATTTCTCCTTGCCCTTTGCTAATGTTAGACTCTGAGTGTACAAAATCAAGTTCATTGTCTTCCCTATAAACTTGATTTTTTGATCATTGGTCCGCTGATGTCCCTTCAACCTCTAAGAAAGAAATCATGAAATAGTAGCCAACTTTCCGCGTTCATCCTCTTCCACAGCGCTTTATTCTTTTCAGTTTTATTACCCCCACAAGGCTGAGGATATGGTTCAACGAAACAGCAAGAAATGCTGGTCTTTGTCTTGTCTTTGGCCTTAGGAAGAAGGCTTTAGTCTTTCACTATTGAAATGTGTTAGCCATGGATTTTTAGATGTCTTTATCAGGTCAGTGGAGTTTTATTCTATTCCTAGGTGAAGTGTTTTACCATGAAAGTTTTTTGATTTTGTCAAATGCTATTTCTGAGTCCATTGAGATCCCAGATCCTGATCATACGGATTGATTTCTGCATGTTGAACTAATCTTGTATTCCTGGGAGAAATCCTACTCAAGCTTAATATATGATCTCTCCCCTTTTTTTTGTTACTGGGAATTGAACTCAGGACCTTGCATTTGCCAGGCAGGTGGTGTATGACCTATAATCCCTGGCCCTAATATATAATCCTTTCTGTGTTACTGGATTCTGTTAGGGTTTTGTTACTGAGGATTTTTATTTTATCTCCAAAAATGGCCTTGGCCTAGAACTTTGTATTCTTTTAATGTCTTGGGCTTCAGTGAATGAACTGAGAGATGTCCCTTCTTAGCTTGTAGAAGAGTTTGTGAAGGATTCTTACTTATTTTTAAAATATTCACCAGTGAAGTCATTTGGGTTTGGGTGTTTTTTTTTTTTTTTTTTTTTGTCAATACTAATTCAGTTTCCTTAGCCTGTTTAAATTATCTGTAGCTTCTTGAGTCGGTTTCAGTAGGTTTTGTTTTCTTTGTTTTTGGTGGCACTGGGGATGGAATCCAGTTTCCTTGCAGACGCTGTGCAAGCACGGTACCAGAATTACACTCCTAGCCTTTTTGTTTTCCTTTTATGAGTTTAGCCGAAGGTTTGTCAGTTCTGTTGGTCTTTTCAAAGGTAGTTGTTGCCTCTTATCTGCTGTTTTGCTTTTCATGGGTTCAGTGAGACCCATTCAGTGAGAGATTCCATTTAAAATATCAAATGGAAAATTTCAAAAGTAAACAATTCATATGTTTTAAATTGTGCAGCATTCCGCATAGTGTGATGAAATCCTACCCTGTCCTGCTCCATCCTGCAGAACACAAACCATCGCTTTGTCCAGTGTATCTTCATGGAACATGCTGCCCACTCACCAGTCAGTCTCCCCCTTCCTGGCTAGCTGCCTTGGCTGTCAGAGTGACTGGTTGGTATTGTTGCGCTTTGTGGAACATTCTAGTTACTGTGCTTATGATGGTGCCAGTGTGGAAAAGCAGTGATACTGGAGTTTATTATTACAGTACAGTGCTACATGGAAATTGCTTTATTTTATTAGTTTTAAACTTCTTGTGCCCAATTTATAAATTAAACTTTATAATAGATATTTATATAAGATATAACAGTATATTTAGAGTTTACTACCAGCTGTGGTTTCAGGCATCTACTGGGGATCTTAAATAGGAGGAACTATTGTAATCAACTTTTTTCTATTTTATATTATTTCATTTATTTTTGATTTAGTGTATCTTATTTCTTTCTTTGAGTTTGGTCTGTTGCTCTTTCTGTGGTCTCTGAAGGTGGTGGACTGGGTACCGGCCACACCCGCTATAGGTGTGCGTGTCTCTGGATGCTGCTCTTCCAGGCTCCAGAGGGTTTGGTATATTGTGTTTTTATTTTTGTTCGTTTGAAAGTATTTTTTTTTTTTTTTTTGTCTTTTTGAGACAGAGTCTGGCTCTGCAGTTCAGGATGGCCTTAAGCTCACTTTGTAGCCCATGCTGGTCTTGAACTTGCATTGATCCTCCTGCCTCAGCCTCCCAAGTGCTGGGATTACGGGCATGCGCCACCATGACAGCCATTTGAAAGTTTTCTAATTTCTCTTGTGATTTCTTCTTTGTCTCACTGAGTTTTTTTCTTTGAATGTTTAATTTTCATACACATGTGAATTCGCCAAATTCTTTTTGTTACTGCTTTTTCATTTTATTCCATTCTGATGAGAGAGCATACTTGGACTGTAGTCCTTTTACATTTCAGCCTTGCTTCTACTGTGTAGTATGCGATCAGTCCTGAAGAGTGTTCCTGTGCACAAAAGATTGTTTTCTGTGGTGGTTTGGTGGAAAGTTCCATAAATATCTTATTAGTGGTTATTGGTTTGTAGTTGTTTAAGCCATCTAGTTCCTTGCTTATTTTCTGCCCAGTTCTTTGCACTACCTAAGTGGGATTTTGAAGGTTCCAGAGATTGTGTCTCCTGTTAATTCTCTCACTTGTTTTGTTTCATGTATCCCGAGGCTCTGTTCTTGGGTGAATATATTTTCATGATTATTATACCCTTTGAGTCTCTTACTGTTATAAAGTGTTCCCTTGTCTCTAGTAAGAATCCCTATCTAATTGTTTATGTTATTATATCCAGCTCGGTTTTCTTTACTGTTTATATGGCATGCATTTATTCTTTTACTTCCAACCCACTTGTTCCTTTTATTTCTTTTTTTTTTTTTTTTTTTTGTCTTTTTGAAACGGTCTTGGAATGCAGTTCAGGCTGTCCTTGAGCTCTCTTTGTAGCCCAGGCTGGTCTCAAACTTGTAATGATCCTCCTGCCTCAGCCTCCCGAGTACCTGGGATTACAGGCGTGTGTCACCATGCCTGTTCCCACTTGTTCCTTTAAATCTAAAGTGTCTCTCTTGTATATAGGATATAGTTGAATTATTTTGTCAATTTCCCTCTTTTGTGTATTTATTTATGTTTAATTAGTGGAAAAGTAGGATTTCTGATTTTTTTCTTCATTTGCTTCCTATATATGTTATGCATTTTTTATTTCCATCATGCTTTTTGTTTTAAAAGTTTTTTTTTTTTTTTCTTCCTGTCTGGGCTCCCTTGTTTATTTTACTGTTTTAAAAATTATTTTCTGAGTGACCTAGGAACTATAATTATAATTCAGTAATTTAAACATTCTAGTTCAGGTTAATACGTTTAATTTTGTAGTATACAAAACTATGTAGCTTTGTTTCTTCTGATCCTTCTTTCATTTGTTCTATTATTATCAAACAAATCTCACTTTTGTATGTTGGATCCATCCAGTTTTATAGTTAGTTGATTCACTTAGCTTTTAGTTCAAATAGAAGAGATACAAAGATATTTTTATACTGTGTGATTTGTTATATTCAGCTGTATAGTTGATCTTTACTGGCACTTCTTATTTCTTTATGTGGATTCAGGTTACTATCTGATGTGCTTTCATTTCAGTGTCACATACTCCCTTTAGGATTTTTTGTAGTGTTGGTGTGCTAGTGGCAAGTTCATTGTCTTAATTTCTCTCTTTCTTTTTGCTTTTGGGAAATAAGTTTCCCTCCTTATGTTTTCACGGCCTTGGACTCACTATACAACCCAGGCTGGCTTGAACTCATGATCATCCTCCTGCCTCAGCCTCTCAGTGCTAGCCGGGATGAAGGTTTTTGAAGCTACCTTTTCTTCTTTCCTCAACATGTTACTTGGATTTCTGTTTCATAGATCATTTGTAAATCATTTATTGTGCTGTGATTATACAGGTGTGTGTCACCGTGCCAGGCTCTGGCAATGTAGTCTTTAAATTTGATACTTTCTTCCTTAGTTTTTTGCCTTCTGGTCAAGTTCTTCTTTTGGTGGGAGAGGTTAGACAGGGCCTAGCTGTGTAGTTCACGCTGGCCTTGAACTCGCAGGGATCCTCCTACCTCAGCCTCCTGAGTGCTGGGATTACAGAGTGTGCTACCATCCCTGGCTGTAATATAATTTCTGACTCTTATAGTTGTTTGTTAGAGGAGACAATAATTCTTTTTTTTTTTTTTTAATTTTAAAAACATAAAAGTACAAAAACATATTGACAAACAGACACCAATTATCATAAAAAATAGTACAATCACAACTAATCTATAGACAAGGTGATATGGTCTCAACAGTGGTTATTGCTTTATCCATTGATATCTTTGAATTGTAAATGTATGAACCCATATACAGACATGCAAATTTAGTCAGACAGTTAATCCTCT
>PVLD010031139.1:0-16064 GCA_004027595.1 Dinomys branickii | reverse complement strand
AAAAAAAAAAAAAAAAAAAAAAAAAAAAAGAAAACACAAGAACCAAAAATCCAAGGACAAGAAAGAAAACAGGCATACATCAACAGCAGCAACAACATCCACAACAACAACAACAGAAGAAAAAACACCGCTTGTTGCTGCTTATTCTTTAGAGATGGAAAATAGCCACTTGACTACCTCGTATGGTGGAAAACACAATCATTTTATAATGTACTTTACACTTTACTGGGGTTTGCCTGTACCACAGGGCCAAGCCATGTCCTAGACAGATAGCAGTAAATAGGGCCTAATGTCACACATCAGACAGCGTGCTAAGGTTATAATGTTGTCCAAATATTTCCTTTTCATTTGGAATTTGTCTTTTAATGAAAGAAAAATAAAAAATGATTTCATAAAATACTGACTGGACACATTACCACAATACACTGATCCATAGCAACTTTTTTGAAAGCTCCTCAATGTAAATTCCCCATGTCTATACGTGCTTTGTGTATTCAGACAAAGAGCCAAGACAACCTTTACTATGAAGAGGAAGAGTAGAAAAGGATTATTGAAGAGATGCACAGAGTAAGTAATAAATAAACAAGCTACTGTTGAATAAAACAATTAGTTTTGCCCCGGGCTTCCGCAATCACTTATGAATTTTTACCAGCATTTGTTTACAGCTGTAACTTTAGGATATAATAGGAGATTGAATCTTATACAGGCAGAGAAACAGATGATCAAATTCACAAGGGATTGTGTCAGGCTTTTTCCAGTACTAAAGAAACATATTAATCCTTGTCACTGTTTTCAGAAACGCTGTGACAGAAATAAACCTGTACTGTAACTTGGCCCTTTTAATGAGCTTCTGGAGTGTGGGCTTTCCACTCAGCACCTGAAAAACACAACAAAACACCTTTTATATTAAAGATGTGAGGTTTGCTGCTGGCTAAATTTGTACACAGAAGTCTATAAACCAGTGCTCAGCCAGCTGGGAAGCAAGAAAGCAAATTCAGATTCTGCCATGAACTTCACAGACCAATTATCTACTTGGAATCATGGGAGTTTAACAAACAAATACCAGCCCCTGCTGAGCCTTTTCAGGCCAGCAGCTTATGGGTGATTCAGTTGCATCCGAGGCTTTTAGACTGATCAATTCTTAATCACAAAGCGCAAAAATTATTCTCAGACTCATGTCAGTTTCTTTGGACACCTTTGTTAACAATCTGCTTCAAATCATTTTTTTAAAAGAAACTGCAGACACTGTTTTTATTGACTCCCCACTTGTAAAATGTTTATAGCTTGTTAATTTATATTTACCCCTTTACTTTTGCCTGCAAATCAACATCACTTAGCACAGTTTGGTTACACTTTGTCCAAAGGAAATTACAGAAGCCTGCTATGGGGCTAAAATGAAGGAGAGCTGCAGAAAATCAATACACTGCTGATTAAACAGATCGTAGCAAATTCACGGCTGTGTGCTACCGCATGGAGACATCAGTGTGATGCCTATCTAGCGGCTAATGTGCTTCCAGTCAGGTGAAGGAAATTTCAGACTAACGCAAAATCACCCAGAAAAACAAGAGCTACCTTACACAAGAATGCCTGTGTTTGTATGAAACCCACATTTTGTGTAAGGTAGTATTTCACTTGAGGAATTTTGGAGATGTACTTATTTTAAGAAGTAAAATAGTTTTATATCTTTATTGTGGCATTAAACCCGAGTATTATAAAAGGAACTCTCTCTTTGCCTCCACAAGTCAAGTTTTTTTCTTCTTTTAAGGAATCCTTGGTTTATTGAACTCTTCTTGTACAATTTCAAATTAGCAATTTGACAACCATCAAAATGACTAAAAGTTAGATGATTTATATGATTTATAGCAAAAGTAATGCTATCCAATGAAACTGTTCTAAGGAACTGAAAAAAGAATCGTACTTATCAGTTTGAAAGTAGAAGAATAAAAATGAAAAAATTAGATATGAAATGGAATTCATAAACATTTTTTAAGAAATAAATTAGGAATGCATAATATTAACACAGCATAGTTGTCAAAAACATTTGTATTTACATCATTGGGAAAGGCAGCCTTTGGGTAATGGGGAGAATCTGAATTATCCTGACTAAATCCAAGTGCTCTGAATTATTGCACAAATTCTTTTCTATACTACCCAGTTCACATCCTTTTCAAAGTCTGAGTGCTGTAGAAAAATCACAAGTCTTAAGACTGGTTAAGAGGTGGTTTTTGCTTCAGTCCAGCTTAAACTGATTTGTATTCTATTGATTGTGAATTAAAGAAATTACAAGCAACAAAGATGAAGTGTACATACAATCTTTTTGGAAGAAATTTCACTTTAACCCTTTTAAAGCCATTTATTCAATGTGCACATTTACTTATTTATTATCTAACTCTACCGAAATATTTTTGTTTGGCTTTGTTCTTAAACTTGTGACAGGGGGTAAAGTTTATGGCACTGATTACCATTTGGGATAACTATAGGTTTGACAGGTTAGGATGTTCTGGTAGAAACATTTTACTAGTAAATCCTTATATTAAAAATATTCTTTAAAAAATGCTCCATACGCAAGAACCAATTTAAGTCTCAATCTCTGTTGTTTTTAATACTATCTTCTCCAAAATATCAAAGTCTCTCAAATGGTAACATGGTTAAGTTCGTTGCCAAATTCCATATGTTAAAATGAAGGTGTTTTTGAGTCATCAAAGCTTATATAAAAAGACCTTTAACAAGTAAACATCTTTTTCCTTTTTTTTTTTTCAAATTGGAAGATGTGATATAAGAAAACATATTCATGGACACCATATGTGAACTAAGTTTTATCCTAAGATATTGTGAGGTGTTTTTTTTGAGAATTCCTAGAAAATGAGGGGGTTTGATGCATAGCTTGAAGAAATCTATTCAGAGACATTATTTTCATGCATGTGTGTACATGTGTGTGTATATATGTGTGTGCATATATGTGTAAATTTCAAGGTGCTTTACTTTGGTATTCTATTTAAAATTCTTGACGATGTTATTTTTGGAACAGAAACTAGATGATCTGTTCAAATAGCTTATGAGTATGAAAAGTAATTGTTACTTTGGAATTTCTGTTTAAGTGTAAATAGCAACATCACCTTCTATTATGCTAAACTACGTATCAGTTTTTTCAGGTGTAAGTTTTGACAGAATGAGATCACTTGCATCCAATGGAATGCTTTTGTGATACTTTGAGAGCAAAATTTGGTAATGAATGGAAGGAGCAAATATTTTAGAAAATGTAGAAAAATACACATTGTTTTACTAGATTCTTCAGTATATATTTTTGGATTTTTTTTCTTGTATCAATAAAACTAAATTGAAGAAAATTCAGTAGGAAAAAAAGGAATAAGCAAAGACTGAATAATGTAAGTTTAAACTTATGCAGAAAATTATTTTCCAAGTTTCACAATTTAAACAAATCTTTTCATTTTTCTAGTCCTAATAGTTTTAAAATGGTTGTTTGTAAACACGCTTTACTTTATTAAAGTACATACACACATAAATCTGAGAGTTGGCAGGGATTTGAATACCCTTTGGTAGAAACTCACATTTTCTTATTAATACATAGCAATTTATCACCATTAGGTATATGATCCCTCTGGAAAAAAATTGATGCACATTGCTCCCTAGACTATAATTTCAGTATTCATGATATTAATCTTCAATTAAATTATAGTTATTTTAGAAATGTATGTCCTTAATTAAATTATACCATGCATATAAAAAGAAATGACTATGGCATGATTAAAACATGTTAAAAATATACTACTGAATTTTGAATGCTGTCTGTCATTCCAAAGTATGACTAACCAGCCTTCAGAAAAGACTAGAAAGTCAACTGAAAAATTGCCAAGTAAAACTGTTTAGTTCTTTAAAGAACTATGCATTAAAATTTTGGGCAGTTTCTCTATTAAATTTAAATATACTTCTTATAGTATATACAGTATTACATTTCTAAATTAATTGCCACACTCTCATTTGTTAAAGAATTTCTCTCTATGTGAAAAGCAAAGTCTCACTAGATGTGAATTTTACACTGCGCTAGATCAATCCCAATACCAGTAAATGGATATTATTAAACAGCATGGGGCAGTGCAAACTGGGAAAGAAAACTTGTAGTGTGCTGCCTTTGAGCAGACCTGGCTTGCATGCTGTGACAGGGCAATTGTCGACATGCTTTTTCATGCCAATCTGCAGCTTTTTCAACTCTAGATGCTATGGCAACCAGGGTTTAACAGACTAAGCAGCTAACAAGCTTCCCTGATGGAATTGTCTGGTTGTGTGATTGCCTTGTCTTAGGGAAAATATAAAATAGAGTGAAGACACTTGTGGACATTTGTCAAACTGATTATAATTTGGACAGTTGAATCATAATTGTCTGTTGTGTACTGTACAGTGGTGACATATGCTATTTTCCACGTCCCTTGCAGAGTACACCACTGCATTCCCGCGTAGGCTGTTTCCCTTGGGAACAATAGGTCCTGGTCGCTGTGGGCTTGGTGCATCATGGCAGACCTCACCTCACATCAGATCATCTGGGAAAGAAGAATGAACAGTATGAATTTTTTTTGAGAATGCTTGTGTTTGATTTGAGCTATATTTGTATCAAATATATAATGAACACAAGTTCATGTGGAAAGATACTTCTTTTTCCTAAAATGTTCCTGTTCATGGAGTAAATTGTAGATCAAAATATGCAGGGGAATAAATTTTTGTTATTTATGATTGGGTATAATTTTACTTCTTTGAGAGTATTGATTTTTTAAAATTTGCAACCACTTAAACATGTATTTGTGTCACCAATCACATGCATAATTTAAAACACTGAGGAAATAATCAAGCTTCTCTGATGGAATGGTCTTGTTTTAATACTGCCTTGTCCTGTTGAAAATGAATAAGATACTCCCTTTATTTGCTTTAAGTGATTAAAAGCCTACTAATATAATTTGTCTTTTTAAATAATAAAGGCATTGCATTTTCAAGATTATTTCAAGCCAAATTTTTATTTCTTAGAAGAAATATATCTTTAGAAGCACTAAAATCATTGGAGTAAACATTTCAAATGAAACGTGAATTGTAAAACAAAAACTAAGTCTGTGTTTTACAGAGAGATATCCTAAAAGAAATACACCACTTTGTAATATCTATTTACTTTATAGACCTTTGTGAAACAGATGATTTTGTACTTGTACAAGTTCCCTACAATGAATGTGATTATCACGTGTGTAAAATGTACCAATACAATTAATTTAGAAACAAAGGAAAGTCAGTATTATGTCTTTTTTTTTTTTTTTTTTCCGGGACCGAGGATCGAACTCAGGGCCCCAGTGCTCAGCGGCAAGCACTTAGCCCACTGAGCTGTACCTCCAGCCCCAGTATTATGTCTTAAGGACAAAAATTTGATAATACTTTCGGCAAGCCAAGAACTAGTTGAAAGTCTTTAAGAAAAAGTTAGTGGTAAGATTTTCCCTCCCATTGGTTCCTCACAGAAGGTTACACTTGATCATGTGAGGATACTCACCTCAGCCAGATCCCACCAACTTTTTTCTGTTTTTCTATTTGATTTTTAAATTGATACCCTTGATTTGAGGCAGCTACAATGTCAGAACCTTCCTGTTCCTTCCTTCTAGCAGGATGGACCACAGACCAAGTTGCCTTTGTGAAACATCTTCAGAATTGCATACAATGACTTACATGTAGAAGATACAGTTCTTAGAACTGGCCCACTTCCAGTTTGAGAGACCTGTTCATTTTCTTAAACAGAAGGATCTTCAAGCAAGAATGTCTCCTTCAATAGTGAGTGCCACATAAGCAGGGTGAGAAATGAAATTGGGAACATTTTGCTCAACGCATAGAGAACCTTCCTTAGACTACAAAATCTTTCAGCAGAATGAGTACACCAAAATTCATAAGAAAAGAACTATTGATCAAAAACTTTGTTTTATACCAACATGAATAATTTTTTCACAAAAAGTGGCTTTTAGCAACTGGGCTACCAGGTCTTTCCTTTTAATAATATCATAGATCTGAAGTTAGTCACCTTTATCTGTGGTCTCTAGACAGTCAATTTCCTATTTTTAGCTAGTTCTGGGCTATAGGGACCTCTAATTTCCTTATTTACCTGAAAAATATAGCTTTTTCCCTACCCCACCAGAACCTTAACTCAGTTAGAGGTAAATTAATCCATTTGAAATTAAGAAAAAATCATATTTTGAATGAGAATGAAAATATGGGATGTGGTTTTTCTTTTGAATATCAAGATCACAGGTTAGGAGAACAGATATTATAGATTGCAGCTTTGAGTTCACTGAAATTTTCTTTTTAAAATGCAATGGGCTCAAACTTAGAACAATTTCAATGGAAACAGGTTTGCCTTGTGGGAGCTCTTCCAGAAAGATAAGGAATGTCCTCAACCAACACCTTGGAGGGGAGGCCAGAGTGCTTGCTATTAGTTCAAGGTGGTCCTCCAAAATATTTAAGGAAGTTATAGATCAAAGTGCATGTATTTTCCTGTTTAGTTAGGACCTAAATAGAATAAAGCATTTACCCACTTGCCACAGTAAAATTCAGCATAGCTGGGGCTGAGGAGATAATCTGTAGAACTCCATTAACTAGAAGGAATTACCTCTATACTCTACAAAGTTTTTAGTTTTTAAATTTCCCTGTATGAATTCCATATTTTCTCTATAATAAATGACAGTGTACATTTTAAACTGATGTATTTCTGTGTAAAATTCTCAGCTGAAGAAAGCCTTCTTAAAAATATTGTATGGAGAAAGCTAGTGAATGTAGTAGGGTGAGTATGTATTTCCTTAGTTACATGGTGCCTTTTAGCCTCTTGGCAGATTCTCCCAAGCACAGAAACTGTACGTTCCACAGAAAAGTTTAGCATGTCACTGGAACCAAGTCATGGCATGATGAACCCTGTAAAGAACCGGAAATGTAAATGTTGAGTGGTCTGGAAGAAACATCCCACTATTGGAAGCATCAAGGAGAGGAAGTGAGGGAGGCTGGCATGTGACCATGCAGAGGCAAAATGACCAATGTTGCTGCTGGTCTTCTCTTTTCCTTCAATCTGTTTGTGCAGACTGGCTTCAAAGTGATAACTAGCTATATACATCTTTCTCTAGATTCCAAAATAATGAAACACTTTTTGACATTTCTATCTTTGAACTTTACTGCATACAACATTCAAACTCTTTTTGGGATTCCTCGCTCTTTCAAGTAACTAGGGGTTAAATATAAAATCTTTGCTTTTACTAGTTTAGGAGTAGTACTCCTAAAACACACATACACACACAGACACACACAGACACACACACACACACACACAGTCATAGGTAATGTAACCCAAACCCATAATCCTAGCTCTTTGTGAGTCAGAGGTAAGACGACCACAAGTGTAGGTTCTGCCTGGGCACCTGAATGCGACCGTTTCTCAAAGTAAAAAATGAAAAGGGCCGAGTATATAGTTCAGAGTCAGCATGGTCATCAGTTTGATCCCTACTGCTACTACAGAAAAGGGAAGTTATTTTAATCTATTGTCTGGAATAATAGTCTTCTAAAATATCAAGACCCTCTTTTCCTGTAAAGAACAAAAAACAAAATGAACATCATAATTATTATAAAACAGTGTTAGTACATAATAGTGCAATCATTCTAATGAAAAATAGCTAATAGCAAAGTTCATGTCCTGACATCCACTAACTGCTTCCTTGATACCTGTACTTTATAAGATGTTATGCAAGATTCTAAACAAAATGGAGCTCAGAAATTCACTCCTAAACCTGTCACATAGGTAGAGAAATACCGTTTCTGAGTCCTCTTAGTACTCTGGGTCCTAGGCAAAGTGCTGCCATAACACTCCAGCAATACGGAGAAAGTATTATCTCTGCTTGTACATGGAAATCCTGAGGCATGAAGAAATTTCCCCAGAAAACTACTAAGTGATTACAAATGAGATTCGGAGATATATTAGAATCCACCTCTTTCTGCTAAAGTTTATTTCTAAGCCTAAGGTATTTTTAATATTGAAGAAATCAAGAATTATGGAAATCTATTTGAGATATATCTAAAGGAAATGGAATTAATAGGTGGAAGAGACATTTGTGCCCTTATGTTCATTGATAGCCAAGATTTGAAAGCCAGTGGAGTTTCCATTACCAGAGGAATGGATAAAGAGAATGTGGGACACAGAATGTGCCGCTACGCAGGACACAGTGAAATACTGAGCACCTATGAGAAGGATGACATGCTTTTCAAAGTAGATGAATGTGGAGGATATTATATTACATGAAATAAGCTAGGAACAGAAAGATAAATATTGGATGATCTTGCATATCTAGAATCTAAAATATTTGCTATCATGGAAGTTGAACATAGAATATTGGTTATCAGAGACTGAGGAAGCAAGGGGAGAGAGCAGTGGGATGTGGTGGGCAGAGAAATACCATATTACAGGTAGATGGGAGGAATAAGTTCTGGTTTTCCACTGCACAGCAAGGTCCCTATTATTAATAATTATTGTATATTTCAAAACAGCTAGAGGGGAATATTTTGAGTGTTCTCTCTCCCTCTCTCTCTCTCTCTCTTTGTCTTTTTGAGACAAGGTTTCACTATGTAATCCAGGCTGGCTTTCAACTCACTTTGTAGCACAGGCTGGTCTTCAACTCTCCTGCCTCAGCCTCTCTAGTGCTGGGGTTACAGGAGTCCACCACCATTCCCGGCTCCGGTGTTCTTACCACAAAAAAGGTAAGTGCTGAGGGGGATGAATATACCAATTATTCACATTTGAGTATTACACACTACGTTTATATATCACAATTTCATGTGGTAACAGTACAAATGTACAAGTACTATGTGTCAGTATAACTACAAATAAAAAATTTAAAAAAGAACTGTGGGAGTGAAGCCAGGTGTAATGGTGCATAGCCTGTAATCCCAGCCCTCTGGGAGACTAAGTCAGGAGGATCAAAACTTGCGCTCTCAAGATAATTTCCTAGAAAATAAAAGGAGTGTCACAATAAAAATGAAAATGAGATAGAGATACAGCTCAGAGTAAAGACCCTGGGTTCAATACCGAAAACCCGCCCACATACCCACAAAGAATCATGGGAATGAGATTTCAAACCTCTCTCCAATCTTATTGGTGGTACTGAAAAGGAATGTCATACCATCCGTGACTTCCAGGAGGCAGTATAAATTCAGTCTTTCAAAAAGTTACTTGAAAATATATATGGTCTTTTTCAGCACTTCAACTCACAGCACTCTACCTCTCTGTTAAAGTGGGCTAACAATTTACACATAAGGTATAGTTGAGAATAATGTCCTTTATCATATACTAATCTTAGAGTCTATGTGCTATGTAGGCATGAAA
Source organism: Dinomys branickii (assembly GCA_004027595.1). Classification (NCBI taxonomy): domain Eukaryota; kingdom Metazoa; phylum Chordata; class Mammalia; order Rodentia; family Dinomyidae; genus Dinomys; species Dinomys branickii. The sequence continues at coordinate 6,667 of PVLD010031139.1, read as the reverse complement.
TAAATTTTAGTTTGTAGTTATAGGTAGTTTACCTGTTCCAGTTTAAAGTTGTGTGTTGACTGTAAGACTCATACTATATTCTGTGATACTTCTCCCAATGGACGTTGAGGCCAAACTCTCCTCTCTTTGAGTGTGGCTGACTTAGTGATGTGCTTTGAAGAAAGAGAATGTGGTGAACCTTACAGTGTGTAAGTTCCAAGATTAGGACATAGGAGTTTAGATGCTTTGTCTTGGCTACTTTTCTCTCATTGTTGAGACAAAATACCCAACACCCATAATTAAGGAAGGACAGGTTTACTTAACTCACAGTTTGTGGCGGTGTCAGTTCCCTATCACCTGGCTCCAAGGCAGGGTGGCATGGTGAGGGGCAGCACTTCAAGGTGGCAGAAAACAGCAAGGTCAGCAAGAGCAAAAGGAGGGGAAAGCAAGGCTCTTTTCCACCCTTATATTAAATGCCGTCTATCTGTCCAGGTCATCTCAGGGTCCTCCTCTTCCACAAGCTCAGGATGTTTACAAAGTGAGGACTCTGGACCCTGCTGAGTCACTTAGTTAAGCTTCTAAACTTCTCCCTTCTCAAATTGACACAGTGTATCAATCCTCACAGCTCTTTGGACTCTTTCTGTGCATCACTCTGCAGAAGGCAAAGTGGCTTTTTCTGGAACACTCAGGAAGGTCTTGAAAAAGTTCCAGTGTGGCATGCAACAGAGCTAAAGCCAATAGCTAGGACCTCAGGAAGTGAGGTCATATGCCAACAGCCATGTGAAAGCACTGGAAATTTCATCCTGAAGCTCCAATGGAGCCTTCAAATGACAGAAACCTGGATCAACAATTTCTTTACAATCGCATGTGAACGCCAGAGCTGAAACCACTGTGTGAGGGCAATCCTAAATTCCTGACTCATAGAAACTTTGAGATAATAAATGATCATTGATTTAAGGCACTGAGTTTTGGGTAATTTGTTACATGGCAATACTCAATTAACACAATGGTCTTTATCATGTACTATTCACATGGATTCAAATCCAAATTCCCTCATAGGGTAGCTCTCTCCTAAGTCATTACAAAGTCTCTCTTTCCTCATCTCCGTTCCAAGGTGACATGTGTATGTAAGAAGAGAAAGGCTTATGATAGAGGTGTTTTGTACAGTCTTGTAGGTCCTGATCCATCTTTTGTGAGCACAATCATATTATTTGCACACTTTCTTTGTTGTTTCTGAATGGATTCTGTGATAAATTGACAACTTGTGGTCAGCTTGTAACCCCCAGCTGAACTGAACCAGCGTGGTGCTGGGCATGGGAGGCCCACCTGGGGATTGCTGCCAGCTGTATAACAGTCAGAACAAGAGAAGAAGTGGGGCTGTTGGGATCTGAGAGTGGCTGGGTGAAGCTGTTGGGAGCCTGTTGGAAGCTGAGAGAAATTGTAAGGAGCTATTGGTTCTCTTGGACCAGTTTGTCATGGTGGCTTTCCTGATGTATTTGGTTTTTCCATCTTCCAAGGAGATTAGGACCTTGTTGTCTTTGAGAATGGCTTTGGTTCACTCTGGGAGAGCTCTGGTCCTCACTCTGATCACCTCTTCCTTGCTCTGAAGGGGAAGATGGTGCACTGCCAGTCTCCTGGAGAAGCTGGTCATGTTGGCTTTCTTGATGGAAACTTACCTGTCCTGATCATCAGAGGAGCTTGGAGCGTCACTGTTGCTGAGGATGGCTATGGGATCTTTTGGGAGAGCTCTGGTTCTTACTTTCAGCATCACTTCCTGGCTTCAGTGTAACTCCCTCAGCCTGCTAGCACAGGTCCTTCACCCCACTGGCATAGACTTTCTAGCTTCCACCACTGACCTTTGGACCTTCCCAGAACAGATCCATGAAACAGGCCTGCATGAGATGTTGCAATTGGCTCTGGCCTCCACCTGAACTCACGCAAGATATTACTGTGGGATCCAGGCCCTTAGCTGGATTCTTTGGTTCTTAGTGTGTGGACTGATTTCCTGTACTTTCTGGTATATATTTCTTTGGGTGAGTATTATAAATAATCTTATAAAATAATCATATAAAATATGTGTCCTATATTACATTGTTCCACTTACAGAAACCCCAACCATGACAGACTCTATCTAGGGTCTTGTCCCACTTTTTTTTTTTTAATTTTAAACATTTAATTACTGCCTTTCTCATTTCAGTGGTACTGGAAGATGAACTCAGTACCTTTATACTGAACTACTGTCTTAGTTACTTCCTGGTTGCTGGAAAAAAATGCCACATCCCCATGAGTTGAAGGAAGAAAGGTTCATTTTAGCTCATGGTTTGTAGAAGTTTAGTCCACGGTCAGCCGGTGGCATGGCAGAGGAGAAACAGTTCATCAGTTGTCCCATCTGAACATCAACTTGGAATCCACTCTTGTTAATTGTGAGCTTGGCCATTACTTCTGATTATCAAATTCTTGTAATCTTTAGAGTTTGCCATGGCCCTGGTCCCCTCTTATCTATGTGTACATTCACCAGTTGAGCATGTGCAAACTGTGGATGCCTCCATTACAAGAGTTGCTGTTGAGGAACCCAGTGCTCTACCACTGCAGATTGTTTCTAATTTCAGTGGCCTCTTTGACATGGAAATTGTGCATTTCTTCCAGTTTTTCTAGGCTATGTTCTGAATACCAAGGAATGAAATTTTCAGTAGGGATCTCTCAAAATTTACTTCATTAGAACTGCAAAATGCTGGTTACAGTCCATACCTGAGCAAGTAGTTAAAGTATGGTAAGTATTCACAGTAGAGTGGAATCTTTAAATGGGGGAAAAGAATTACCAGGATGTATTGCTATGAGAAAAGTAAACTCTGCAAAACCTTTGTCACATATAATCGTTCATCTAAGAAAGAACAAGGTATAAGATAGTATCCCTTTTGGCAGTGTTACTTTTGCAAAGTGTTGCATCAGTGATTCATTTGTGTGAGTATTATGGTGTGTACTGACACACACTAGATGGCATAGCCTACTGTAGGTGACATATTACTAGTCTACATAGTATATGGTGTCATTTGTGGGCTTCATCGTTGGCCCAAATGTCGGCATACAATTCATGCCTCTGTGGGTATCTGTTCATTTGCAGAGAAAGGGATATAGAAAAGCTAAAACAGAAACTGTAGAGACTGGTTCACATGAGAGAGAGGGTGGGAAAGAGTTTCAAGTGAGGGGAAATGAGAACACAGGACACAGTCGAGGGGGAAGCACACTTTGTGAATATACATTTTTATAGGTCCTGCTTTTGTATATTATTACTAAAATCTGTCAAATAAGTTGCTGAAATAAATGAGGACCCGAGGAGAACCTAAACAGGAAAGGAGCAGTGAGTGCCCAATTTTCTTCTGGTTCTGGGGATTGAGCCTAGAGCCTCGCACCTGATAAGCAAGTACACTAACACTGAGCTACCCCCAACCCACAGCAGTATTTTTGCAAACTATTTTAGGTCTTAGGGAAAGCAAAACAAACAACCTTTCCCCAAGTGCTGCAGACCATTTAGTAAATTTATTTCTAACACAAATATACTAGGTTTGAACAACAAGTAAATATATTATGAAAAACTAGAGTCACGCTTTCACTCTCAGTGACAAAGATTGCACCTAAGAATGGAAAAGACTAAAGTGAATCCTGCAGTGAGAAACTATAATAAATGTATCAGTGGGAATCTTTACATGTGTCTCTATCTATCTATCTAATCTACATCTGTATCTATCTATACCTATATCTAATCTATGTCATCTATATCTATAACATCTGTATCTACACCATATCTATATCTATCAGTGGATGGTACAGATACAGACATTACTATGACAAACAGAAGCACTGAAACAACATAGAGGATGTGGAGGTAGATTTATTTTACATTGATGGGCACTGACTGAGGTCACTCCCAAAACATCAGGCCCCAATCTCTGGCGGTCTAGTGCTTTTATACGATACTCAGGCAGGAGATATAAAGACGGAACTGCCTGGCAGTTCTTCTGATTAGCCAGTAGGGTGAGATCATCGGTTACAAGGCCGGAGGAATGAGCGCCAGGCTTGGTACAGTCAGGCATCCTGCAGGTTCGGTTGTGCTGTCCTCATTACAGGGATCAAGGAAGTAATTGCAAAGCCATGAAGCAGTTACAGAACTAGGTGGTTTCAAAAGAGCAAAGTTTTAAAAAGAACAACTTATCTTGTGCAGTATTTCCCTTTTGAAATGATAGAGAGAGACAGGGAGACAGAGACACAAACAGAGACAGACAGATGTCTATCCGTGTATGTACTTGTGTACACAGGTGTGTTATTTTATATACACACATTTCCTAGCTCTGTCCTGTGGAAAGGGCTAGAGATAACAGTATGTTATAGTAGCAGTGAACAAATTTAACACGTAGATATTGTAGTCTAAATATTTCCAAACAAATAAAGCCAAAGATCTTAGGAGAAATCTGTGATGCCACAGTCAGGAAGGTAAATATATAAGATGAACTTGGAATGTAGTGTCACATACCAGGGTGGGAGAGAAAGAGTGGGAGTAATAGTCAATGAGAATAAGGTATAAGTCTGAGAGAGAAGTGGCGTTTTGTGAATAAAAATTTCTCCTAGCTTTTAAGTTTCAAACCATGACACTATTGCATGTAGCTCACTTGTGTTATAACCTGTTTTAATATTAGAGTCCATTTTAGTTTCTCCCATTCCCCTTTGATCATTTTTCTCTAATAATCACTTACCAGCCGTTCATTTATTTGCTCAAATGGTAGTGACAGCTCAAAAGTGTACAAGAAAATATTTGAAAGCGCTTCCAATGGCCCAAGTCAGATCAGTTTGAAATAACTCAACGTTAGACTTATATTTTAGAGACCGACAGTGCACCATCTTCCCATCTGGAACCAGGAAGCGATGCTCAGAGTAAGGCCCAGAGCTCCCCCAAAGTGAACCAAAGGGACTTCCGGGAAGATGGCGACCAGGTGAGCAGCAGAGGGAATCTCTCCCAGAGACCAATCCTTTGCGCGCGACTGCCCGGTCCGTGGAGGCAAAATTCCAAATGATCAGGCTGCTCTCCTTGGCCTGAGAATTAAAGGGCCCGCTGACAAGCCCTGGGGCAAGAAGTGGGCGGACCCTGAGAGCTCTGCGCCCAGGGGATCAGCGCAGCGTTTGGGCCGCAGTTCGGTTCAAATCGCGTACAGCTGAGAGCGAGTGTGGAGGGAAGGACGGCTTCAGCTCCTAAACCCGACCTGCTCAGAGGCGGCTATAACCAGGATTTTTTGGAGGCAGCACAGCAGAGGAAACTCAGAGAACGTGCTACTGAGACAGACTGCGCCAATCTGGGCAGCGGTCCGGGATCCCGCTCAGAACCCCAACCCCGCAGCTGGCGTTGTGTGAACTGGAGCAACAGGGACAGACTGCACCAATCTGGGCAGTGGTCCGGGATCCCGCTCAGAACCCCAGCCATGCAGCCGGCGCTGCGCAAACCTGAGCAACAGTGATCGGCGGGATTTCTGAGTCGGGAAAAACCTCCATCCAGAGAGATACATCTGAACTGCATTCCTGTCTGCACGATCAAAGGGTGAGTTAAGCGGGCACTCTAACCGGGTTTTCCTGAATCGGGAAGAAGGTCAGCCCAGTGAGTAACATCAAAACAGCTTTAAAAACTGCGGATTCTCCCGGGTGGGAAGAACTAGCTAGGCGCCCCAACGGGATTTGTGAGGGGGGAAGGAGCTCCACCCAGGGAGGAACACCGGAGTGCCCTGTCTATAAGACTCCTGGGGCGGCAAGCTGTTTATTCGCCCTGGTCAGGTCTTGGGGTAGGGAATAGAAGCGGAAATCTCAGCAGACAGCTTAAGGGACATCCTCCCAAAGAGAAGGAATCATTGGAGCAGCCTCTGCAGCAGACCTTTGCCTGCTGAACTGCCTGAGGAATTTATAGCTCCACATTTTGAATCTGATACCCAAAAATGGGAAAACAGAGGAACAAAACGCAGTCTCAAAACTCAACCCCACCCAGGACAAGTTTTGAATGTGAAGATACAGGGGAACCAGGAAGCCTCATAACTTCAAGTTATGAAACGATTGCATCCGAAATGAAACAACTCCAACAGGCCATGAAAGAGCTTAAAACAGAAATAACCCACATACCCGCAATGATTTCTCAGACAAAAAACGAGCTGAAAACAATGATCGAAGAAATGCTCCATTTACATAGACAAGAAATAGACAAAAGTCTAGAATAAAATAGGAAACAAATGGAAACGTTACAAGAGCAATTTAGGAATGAATTACCAAGAATGAAACAGGTCCAAAGAGAATGCCAGGATTTGAAAACTAACGCTGAAAGCATGTAAAACCGTTTAAATGAAACCGAAGATAGAATTTCAGAACATGAAGACAGCATGGCAGCTTATGAGCGTGAAAGGAAGAATCTCATGATATCAAAGACACAACAAAAGTCAATCCAACAGCTGCAAGATGAGCCAAAACGTAACAATATTCGAATTATAGGAGTGTGTGAAACAGCAGGAGATCTCACAAACGATATAAAAGGAATATTTGATGAAATAATAGCAGAAAATTTCCCAAACAAGGTAAAAGATACTGAAGTTCAGTTAAGCGAGGCATATAGAACCCCAATGATCCATAACCCAAAGAAAAACACACACAGGCATATAATAGT